>VUQS01013226.1:1785-13112 GCA_015108495.1 Heterochromis multidens
GTTTTTTTTTTTTTTTTTTTTTTTTTTTTTTACACTTTCTCCATCAGTCAGCTTTTGCAAACATGTTTAACTGAAATTCAATTGCCCATTTGCAACAGAATTCTTTTCATCTTTCTAATACAGTGGTATCTCCAGGGACAGCACACTTAATATTTCATACTTTTCATTCTCTGTGTGCATGTGTTTGTCTGTTACCCACACAGAGTGAAATGCACACAGAGACAGAGCTGGGATCAGAGTCTGCAGGTCGGCGGCTGTGCACAACTTGGAATAGAGAGTTGATATGCTGCTCATGGGGCCAGTTGTTGGCAATCCAGTATGAGATGCAGCAGGCCTGCAGTTTTCTGGCTAACAACCACTTCACACTCTCCCAGTGGCACTAAGGATTAACCCAAACCCTTTTGCTTTCCTCCAGCCAAACTGCTATCCAGTAGGAAAACAAAACCAGGTTGACACCAGGTTAACGGAAAAAATGTTTTTACATTCAGGGCATGTTAGGGAAACCTTTAACTTCTGCATTTTATTTTATTGACCATGACTCACTTTGTCTTTAATAATGTGGAGTTTTCTCTTAAAATGTTTCTGTGATTGCTGATATGCGCAGGAACAGGCTGACATGCAGCTTCTTTTTACTCTGTGCTTTATGTTTGATATGTTGAGAAGTCGAATGTCCTCCCCCAGTTGTTAGTGCAAGTTTTTATCAAGGCTTAAAATTAAGCAACCTCAAATGAATTAGTAAATAAGTACATGTCAAATGTGCTCGGGCCATGTTACTTTTAGATGGGCTGGAATTTGACACCCTGGTAACCAGATGTAAATTTCGTAACATGTTTAACATTGTACAGTGTTTTATTTTAAACTGAACTATGACCATTTCCTAAAAGAAAGAAAAAAAGCTACTTCTATACACAACCAAAATTATTGCAAACTTGTGCGATGACCTTTTGGGTG
Organism: Heterochromis multidens; assembly: GCA_015108495.1. Lineage (NCBI taxonomy): Eukaryota > Metazoa > Chordata > Actinopteri > Cichliformes > Cichlidae > Heterochromis > Heterochromis multidens. The sequence continues at coordinate 2,737 of VUQS01013226.1, forward strand.
GCTGTAGCTCAGGAGGTTGAGCAGGTCATCTACTAATCAGAAGGTTGGTGGTTTGATCCCTGGCTCCTCCAGTCTGCACGCCAAATATCCTTGGGCAAGATACTGAACCCTGAGCTCCTCTCCGATGCATCCATCGGAGTGTGAATGTTAGATAGACAGCACTTAAGCATAGAAAAAAGTGCTTGTATGAATGGGTGAATGAGGCATGTTGTATAAAGCACTTTGAGTGCTCAGGTAGAGTAGAAAAGGGCTATATAAGAACCAGTCCATTTACCTTGCAATTTTTTTGCCTCTGAAATGGTTGTTTAGAAGATGGGATCCAGGTCTGTGACCACTCGCAGTCAGTTGCCATCTTTAAAGTGACTTTGGTGTGTCAAAACGGTGATAAAACGATAATAAAACAGCAACAAGACTCCTATCAGTCTGCTATCAGTTTACAATTGAAGGGGGTCCAGTTGGCAATTACATGCAATAATTGGAGTAAAGTAAATCATACCGTTCTGGCAGCCTCTTGCTTCATAATGGTATGCTTCCTGTTTATCTTTCTGCACTCCTTCCTAGCTAACGAATTGTAAAATTGTATTACTTCTATAGTTATCATCTAAATATTTACCATTAGCTTACAATGTGCTGGAGGGGGTTTTTTAGAGCCATTTCTTTAGCAAAAGTAGCAATAAAACACTATGAAAACACCTCACTGCACATAAAACTCTATTATTGGCAAATTATACATAAATTATTAAAAGTATAAGTACTCATTCTGCAGCGAAATGTTCCCCATCAGTGTTATATGGATCAATATTGCTGCTGCAGATGTTTAAGGCTGTGCTCACTTTAAACATTTCATACTCTGTTTAATCTAGCAATGCATCATATTCTATAAAAACATTCTATAAAATATGTTTTTTTAGTGGTTGTCCTGTGAGGAACACAGCTTTTAATCACCTCAGAAATGCAGGCTTACAACTTTAAAAATGTATAATAAATATATTTATTTAAAAAAAATAACAGCTGAATTAAAAGCTGTTATTTTGAGCACTGTGTGAGCTTACCTCCCCTCTCCAACCTCCATCTGAGGATTGAGAGCCACTTCGCCAGCTCAGACCCCCGACGTGCATGGCAAGCAATACGGCACATCACAAACCAAAGCAGCAACATAAAGTCATTCACCAGCAACAGTACTGCACTGGCTGAAGAGCTTAGCCACTCCTTCAGCCGCCATGAGGTGGTGGCTTCAGAGACTGTTACGGCCCCAGCAATAGCCACCAACAACCAGGCGCTCGTCCTACAGACTGCGGAGGTACAATAAACGCTCCTTAGTATCAACATAGGGAAAGCAGCTGGTCCTGATGGTGTCCCAGGACGGGTGCTGCGAGACTGTGCCATGGAACTAGCTGAGGTCTTCACAAACATCTTTAATTCATCTCTGTCACAGTGCTCTGTTCCCACCTGTCTAAAAACCTCTGTAATAGTGCCATTATCCAAACAGACTGCAATAACAGGTCTCAATGAAAACAGACCTGTGGCATTACCACATATCATTATGAAGTGCCTGGAGAGACTGGTACTGAAATACATCAAGACTGCTATCCCATCCACACTGGATCCCCACCATTATGCATACAGAACCAACAGATCAACAGATGACGCCATCTCCACCACACTGTTCCAGTCCACCTGGAACAACCAGGTACATATGCAAGGTTGTTATTTGTGGACTACAGCTCCGCCTTTAATACTATACTTCCGAGCAGACTGTTCCAGAAGATGTCTGACCTAGGCCTTCACCACAACATCTGCCTTTGGACACAGGACCACAGTCCGTCAACATAGGCCTACACCTCTCCTCTTCCCCGTCTCTCAGTACAGGAGCTCCACAGGGCTGTGTCCTGTGTCCTTTCCTGTACTCCCTGTATACACACGACTGTAAACCTACCCACAATACCAATGTCATCATTAAATTTGCAGATGATACAACTATGGTGGGCCTGGTCAACAGAGGAGATGAGACTGGTGTGCAGTTAACAACCTGGATTTAAACACCAAAAAAACAAAGGAGCTCATCAATGATTTCAGAAGTAAAAAGATGGATCACCAGCCTCTGGTGATAAATGGGGAAGGTGTGAAGAGGCTGTCAACATTTAAGTTCCTGGGCACATATATATCGGAGGACCTCATGTGGACACACAACACAGACCGTTTGTAGTGCAGTGAGTACACTTCCTGAGAGCTCTCAGGAAGTTCAACCTGCCACAACATCTGCTGGTGTCATCCTATCACTGTTCCATTGAGAGTGTCCTGACCTATAGCATCTTGGTGTGGTACAGCAGCGGCTCTGCGGCTGACAAAGAGGCCCTGCAGAGAGTAATCAGAACTGCAGAGAAAATAACAAACAGACAGCTACCTGCCCAGAGCGATATCTTTACATCCCGCTGCCTTCAGAAAGCAACAAACATCATTAAGGACTCATCTCACTCTGCTCACCATCTCTTTGAACTTCTGCCCTCGGGCAGACGATACAGGACATTAAAAAGACACACCACTAGACTTTTGAACAGTTTTTACACAAACGTCATCACCACCCTGAATGGTGCTATGACGTCACCCGAGCAATGATTTGGGTATGACATTTACTTTATGTTTAAAGCATATGTTGGCACTTTGAAGTGGGTGAGAGAATTTTATTTATTAACATTTATTTATTTTCTTTCTTTATTCACCTGTTCTATTATTACTTTTACTTTTATACTTACGAGGAGAGCCATATCTAAAAAGCAGTATGATAAATTTTGTTGTATATTGTATTGTACAATGAGAAAGGAACCTTGAATCCATCATCACAGCTTTCATTACTAACATGCTAAATGAATTATTAAAAGTTTCTTACATCACACATATTGACCAACGTGGCCAAGCCAGAGAAAACTCATCTGTTATGATGATAAACGAGAGTGCTTGTTTACTTTCTAATGTTAGTTCTGTTTCTGCACAAAACGTTGATGGTAACTGATCACAAAGCAGTGAAAGCAGAGCCAGCGGCAGCTTGTCTAGCACACTAGTCTCCCATCAGTCTCCAGTCAGACTAGCAGTTTATCCACAATGCCCATGCACAAATAACCAGAAAAAGCTGCTGGTCTCTAAGTTTGACAACCTCCAGCTATTGTTAACGGGACACAGACACGCCCATGAGAACGCCTACCCCATACAGATTTCAGTGGCTCTGTTATCAATTGGCATTAATCCTGCTTCCAGATACAATAACCAATAGAAATGAATAAATTTCTCCACAAATAGAGACACAGTTGATGCAGGATGGCGATTTAATTGCAAAATGACACAGGTGCTCGGCAACCTTGGTTTTATATAAGACTATAACCATATCATAATGTGATTGCATTTATAAATTAGACAGCAGTTATTTCCAAACCTTTGTCAATCTGTCTGAGTGTGATTGCAGTCAGTCTGAGTCAGACCGCAATTGTCTGGAGACAGGTTGCTTCCCACCAGGAGACCTGTGCAATAGCCTTCATCACCTAGAGGTTGAGAGTGTTGTTGATCAACCTCAGTTGTTCTCTACAACTAAATTTATTTGCAATCAACTGTTGAATACGAAAAAAAATTCAGTGCAATCACCAGGAAACCACCAACTTTTCCTAGTTGCAAGGAGGTTGCCATTTTTACTATAGTGTGACTGAACCATCAGTGGTCCCAGATCAAACTCCAATTCTACTCTCCCAGTCAAAGATTCCTTGAAAAGTTAGCAGTCCATTGAGGATTTGGACACTCCTCATCCCTCCACTGAAAAAGTATGCTTATCAATTTTGCTTAGGACGTTTCTTAAATGAGTGAAGCAGTCTGGAAGCATCTGCATGGCAACTTTAATAAGAGCAGGTCAAATTTTCTAAATAATAGCGAAAAGGGCTTCAGTGCTTCCTTTATTATTAGCTTCCTTACCATAGGATACACTGGACCATCTTGTATATAAAAAAGGAGATATGCCATCCCACAGTTCATCACAGAAAGAGCAAGAAAGAAAGAAAGTAAGAAATTAAATATCTTTGGGACGTTGGCTTGATTACTCCTTTAAGGAAAGAGGAGTGGAGTGAGTTAAGATCTTAACAAATTTTAATTATTAGTTGAGCAAATAAGGTTGCATATGTTTCTTTGTGGGTATGTGTGTGGATGTGTAATCGATTGTGCTTTGATCATAAAACTCAGTAACATAAAGGGGACATTGCAATTACAGTCATAACAGTGGAAAGTGATAAAAAGTAGACTTTCTGACACTCTGTGTCACAGTAACAATTCATCCTGTTTTTAAATTGCACATCCAGGTGTCTGTAGACCTCCAATAGCTTACTTGGATGAGTTTGGAAAAGGAACTATGAACAGCAATGATCTAAACAGACAATTTAACAGACAGTAACAAATACTTTTATGTATAAAGTAAAATATTTACCAACCTACTCAGTGAGGCGCTGTCCTAAGGTGGACCATCCAGAGTGTACCTCGCCTCTCTATGACAGCTGGGGTAGGCTCCAGTTGCCCTGTGACCCTAAGCTGGGTAAGCAACTAACAGAAATAGAAGGATGGATGAATAAGAGGAGCTGTCACTACCAATGTGAGTTGCTTCCAGAGGCATGACTCAAATTATATAGATAGAGAGCATGCAGCTTGCTGACACTATTCTGTGAGGTTATATTAGAGAAAATGTTACAAGAACACTGCATTTTATTCTGTGTCAAGCATTCAAACATAGGTAATATTGAAAAGGAAAAAGCAGCTTGATTTGGCTGTTTTTTATGTAATTTATAGCATAATATAGCTTAAATATTTCCATGCCATGTGTCTCAGTCCACCCCTTTAAAAAGAGATTGTACATTTGAAGTAGTTTATCCTCTAATTAAATTAGCTATAGCTACTCTGCATTGTTAATTAAGTAGTTTGAGTTTAAGTAGTTGGGTAACTGGAAAGTCAGGTGTTGTGGCTAAATCTAAGTTGGACAAGGCTCACAAAAAGGCTGTAAAACTGTACTTTTTTAATATTATAAAAGAATGTTGTATCCACATTAAAACTCAGGGCATGAAGCAATCAAAATAATTTCAACATGAAACAAAAATGATTTAAAAATGTCAGGCATGTCAAAGGGAATTGAATTTCTCTTGGTATATTTACATCTTCCCACAGTAATGAATTATTCATCTGTGTTAATAGTATTAAAATGACAACTAATAATAAAAACCTCATTCATCATTTGGATTACACTGAGGCAATAATTTTAATTTAATGACACTGTGCCAACTAATATACCCACAATAGTGCATCAACACATTATTAGCTATCTCACTCTGATAGCTCTCGAGTAGGCAGATCCCTCTTTGCCAAAGGAGAGGAAAATTTCAACTTCAGCGAGCTGGCGAGTTCATGTATCAGTGACGCCACAAGGCAGGATGCTGATGTGCCGTCCTGTAACTCAATTAAGGCAGGATTGGCTGGAAACTGGAGCTGCAGAATCAATTTCTGCCTCGTCCCAGTTTTAATCGCTAGCGATGGATTCTGCAGTGTCAGTGGGTAGGCGTCGTTACTCACAACACCTGAGGGAAGTGACAGTGGATGTAATGAGATTCTCAGTGCTCTGTCTCACATACACATCAGCAGCACTAAATAGCATGAAGTGAGCAGGGGATTAAGTTTATAAATGTTCTTCACATGGCAGCCTGTGGATGATAGCCCCTTTAAAAAGTGCTTGTTCTGTCTTACAGCTTTTTTTTTTCTGGTATTTGATTAACATGATTAAAAACATGCCCCATAAAGGATACTTTGTAAGAGTTTTGGTACTAAATGAAATAGAAAAAATTATTCAGAGAGTACATCTGTCTTATGTGCATAAATGTAACAGGAGTGCCTACTTTTCCTTTTTCCCCCCCTGTTTTTCTCCCTCTGGAGCTGGCTGACAGACTGTTCTGCTGAAAAGGTCATTGCTAGAGTGCTCATGGGTTTAACCTTCATCACAGAAGGTCTACAAAGTTTGCCAAATACAGTCCTGTCAACTCTAAGTATAATTCCAAAAGGGGAAAAAAATACATAAGAGAAAACTTATTTATACACTCCACAGTTTTCTACTTGAACTGAAGACTTATTTTGGTGGGTTTAAGCTGTTGTTATAAAGCATAGATATCATACTGTAGAAGCAGCCTCCACCTGTAGAACCACCACAATGTAATCCAATGTAATTCAATTCAATTCACTCTTATTTATGTAGCGCCAAATCACAACAACAGTCACCTCAAGGCGCTTTATATCGTAGGTAAAGACCCTACAATAAGATACAATGTAAGCATGCACCAAACCCAGTGACTGTCCTATGGCATCAAATACAGCTGTTTTGTCATGGGATGACATTGGGATCCACCCAGTGCAGCAGCTTATCACATATGAACATCCGGTCTCCCTGACATCAGATTTTAATACACTGGGTTATCCTTAAGCATCATTTTTGGGGTTAAAGGGGCATCTGAAACCAAACCATGATCTTTTCCAAAGCCAATCCAAGTGGTTCTGGCATCTAAACCTAAGTAAACAAAAACTAAACACTGAGTGAGAGCAAAGTGAAAAGCACAAAGTTGTCTCCAGGTTTCTACCGCCACCCTCCTCGTTGCTCTTTGAAACCGGCCTGTTTGCTGTTGCTGGTGCTCAGTAACATTAAGCTTGGTGAGTCAAGGTACTGACTTCAAAGGACACCATGTGCGCACACGACGCCAGTATTTGACACCTTGGAAGGAGGCGTCACACATAATCACGGCATGTCATGTATATGTTCCTGCTAAAATTTAGTTACTACTGAAGAGAGACTACTGTAATGCAATAAGTGTGTTTACACAGATGCTATTCAGGAGTGTTTGAGAACATCTAGTGCCCAGTTTGCCAGAAAAGAGGAAAGCTACAGAGCCTTAATGTAACTTGCTAAATCATCTCCAGAAATGTGTGAAAGAACTGATTATAGTTCATGTTGTCCTCACACTGAACCCGTGTAGTCAGTGTAGTCAGCTTTGGCACTTGCCATGCAAAAAGGCTGATACTGGATATTTGCTTTGGAAATGACTTATTTACATAATATCCAACTGATGCAATGTTCTGACATTTTAAGCAACTAAAACACTTAAACTATAATTCTGGCACATTTTAACCATAAGGTTAAATTCAAAGTTTAAGTGACTGTTTTGGCTACGCTAACTGTGCACTCTCCACCTGTAGTGTTGTGATTTAGAAAAACAGATTTGTTTTTTAGTGTGAGGTTTGTTTATAATGTCTCCTGAAAAACTTTACAGTTAATTGAAATTGCAGATTATCTCGTGGATCATCATGCATGTCATTTCAGTTGGACGGTTAGCCATATTTATGACCACAGTCGAGTACACAAATCAAATGGCTGAGGAGACACAGGAGATGGAGGGAGAGGCAGATAGACAATATAATTTGAGAAACTGGTGGTGTTACTGCGCTCACTCCTCTGCTGCAGACAGAACAGGAAAAAACTTCTGCTGCCAAGCATTGGGCCTGCTGATGCCTGAATTTGTGGCTTTGATAAACAGGGCTATACTGCAGATGGTGTTTCACCCCTCCAAAACCAACTAGAATAAAAGACCAAAGCTAATGGGACCAGACCACATGCTGAGTGAAAGCTACAGCAACACAATTCAGTGTATGAGCTGGATTACATAGTATATTGCAGAATCATCTGATATGAATGTAATTCTGCAGGATACTGGCTTGCTTAGCCTGTGATGCCTCCTTCATGAGCCCAAACTATTCACAGGGTGGCACCATCCTAACCAAACAGTTTCTGCTTATTTTTTTATTCTTTAAAAGTTTTCAGTAAAAATAGTATTTTTGAAAAATAATACACAAACATGGTAGAAAAATAGCCATTTTGGCCAAGATTACAGGTTCTGCAGAGGACAACAGTCATTTGATGTTATAATAGTAGTTCTTAAATCACAACAACTTGAAAAGCTTGGGATGCAGCACCCTGTGAGCTCCCACTTTTTTCCAAGATTTGCACTTGAGCTGATCAAAGATTCCATGATGTGAACACGCAAGAAATACTTCTCTGTGGTGGAAATCTATTTATCTCCCTCAATGAGATGTCTCACCTGACATCTGAGCCTTCCATTTAATGTTGTCTTGGGTGATAAAGGCCAATTTTAATTCAGGCTTGCTTTAAAAAAATCCCACATAAACAGAGGAGACACACTAAAGCACAACCACTACAGTACAGGCACAAACACAGATAGAGGCACCTAAACAGAGACAGTTAGGGAGATAGTATCTATCACTTGTCTAGAATGATTAGTGATGCCCCCTTTCATGCATCGATGTTGTGTAAAAGAAATCTGGAGCAAATTCAGGTGAGACTTTTTCTTGATACACGTGAAGATAAATGTGCACTTAGCCTTGTTGGACAGTGTGGTGAGAAAAGCCATGTCTGCAGCCTCCACTTACATTGGGGAAAGATGTTTTTCTTCACACAAAAGGTTTGCTTGGAAAAGAACAAAATCTAATTTATGTAAAATAAAAATGTGCTAGTTAGTGAAAAGGCATTTCTAAATGGTCTTTCAAGTTTCACGCCTTTATTCTGTTACACTGGATGAACTCATTTTGCGCTACTAAGTGATATGGACTCCCTTTTTTCAGGTTCATGGCATTATCCTCGAGTTGTTTTTCATAATTTTCACAGACTGTGACATTTTAAAATGACGATAAAAGAGCCCTTAAAATAGTCATCATCTATTCATCAGCAGCTCACAACACTCCGCATAGCCAGACATTACCTACGTGAGCACTCAACTTGTAAAGATTTTTCATAAAGAGAGTAAATTTATACAAGATGGTGAACAGTATTTTACTGGTTGTGTATCTTTCTACCTGCTTCTCTGTCTCAGGTTTGGTGCTGCATAAAAGCTACACTTGCTGAGTAGTTTTTTTTTTTTTTCTTTTTTTACAGGGAAAATTAACTTCAGGTTTCTTTTTTAGGGACTTAATCAGGACATCTGCTCTCTTTCCCAGTGGACTCATTTCCCTTGTCAATGAGGTCTTGTTTTTCTCATTAACATCAGGTGTTTTACTGTGTAGCTCCACTTGCACAATAAACTTTAAAGAGAAACTTTCTTCACAAACTGAGGTTCTGAGCTTAAAGAAGTCCAGAGTGCATGCTACTAGATATTGTTTTAGATTCTGTATGGCATGGCCTTGCTAACCATTTTGACTATGTATTTTTCAGCAGTCTGTGCGGTTTTCTTTTCATTACACTGTTTGAGTGGTGTGTTTTTTCCATAAGACAGACAACTGATGGATGTACCAGCTTTAACCTTGTATGCAGCTGACTGTTCCCTAGATACATTACAAAAATTGTGAAGGTTCTTGGTGGATTAAGGTGCAGCCTGCAGCACTGTAGCCCAACAGGGATTCAAACCTAAATGACAAAATGAGTCATATGGTACAATCTAAACAACCCATTGGCTAAATTGCTCGCTCAAGGTTAGGAAGAAATCAGTCACTGTGTCCACACTAGCAGGACTAGCCAGTGGTAGGAGATGAGGCACTTGTCGCAGTCTGTCACAAGTAATCTGCTTTGCCTGACCATCAAACCTCACTATTTCTCTACAAATCATCTGTTAAATGCAAGCCTGGCTGCATCACTTGATGCACATCCAAAGCCATTCATTGCAGCAATGTGTCGATCTGCCACCCTCTGGGAAACCACACCTCCTAAGTATATTAGTTTTGGAAAATGGCTTCAATTGTTTACAAAACTGGAAAAAGAAGACCTAAATACGAATACTAAAGACAAATTATGTCTATTTATGGAAAGGTACAGTGCCTTTCGAAAGTATTCATCCCCCTTGGCATTCGTCAGGTTTTTTTGCCTCACAACCTGGAATCAACATGTTTCGCAGTGACATGTCATGTGATGGATCTGCACAAACTAGGCTGCGTTGATGAAGTGAAATGAGAAAAAAATATAGAAAAATGAATTTTTAATAAATTAAAATCTGAAGATTGGCATGTGCATAAGTATTCAGCCCCCCAACATCAGTACTTTGTAGAGCCACCTTTTGCTGCAATTACAGCTGCAAGTCGCTTTGGATAAGTCTCTATGAGCTTGCCACATCTTGCCACTGGGATTCTTGCCCATTCCTCAAGGCAAAACTGCTCCAGCTCCGTCATGTTGGATGGTTGTCGCTTGTGAACAACAATCTTCAAGTTTGACCACAGATTCTCAATTGGATTGAGGTCTGGACTTTGACTAGACCATTCCAACACATTCAAATGTTTCCCCTTAAACCACTCGAGTGTTGCCTTAGCAGTATGCTTCG
>VUQS01013227.1:3758-14653 GCA_015108495.1 Heterochromis multidens
GAAAAAAAAAAAAAACAAAACAAAAAAAAAAAAAAAAAAAAAAAAAAAGAACGAAAAAGACAGTCAGGGTCATGCAGGTGAGGAGATAGGAACACATGAGGGCAGGGGGCTTATCAAGCCCAGGCCTGGTGCACTCTAGATAGAGAAGATAAGAGCGGTTGACGCATCTTCAATTTCTCAGTTTACACAACCTTTCTCCCACTCCCTGTCCTACCCTGACATCCTACAATAGCACCGAACTGCCTAAAGGAAGTGGCTTCAAGAGAACACAGGTGAAAGGGTTTTCCACCTTTTGTTCGAGCAGCGGGGTTAACTCTGCATCACTGCACTGCTGATGTGAATTTACTTAGGTGCTTAGACACAGAGTCGCTGTCACTGCAGTGAGCTGCAGCTTGTTTGACAGTTGCATGTAACCAAGAAGCTCAAGGCATGCCCCTGGACTCACCCCCAGGTTCCAGCTGTTGAGACGAGCCTCCAGGTCACTGTCATCGGGAGACATATGGTTCAGCTCCCCATCCACCTGAGGAGGGGTGAAAAAAAAAAAGGGGGGGTGTAAAATAGGGTATCAACAGCAGGAAAAAAATGGAAGTTAAGACTGTTGATATAAATTAGAAGAGAGCATGTAAATGATTTCTGACAGTGCTCTGATTGGCATTTTGGCCTGAGGAAGCCAACAGCAGGCGGTGATAGAGGTTATCACTGCCTGCTGACACAATATAATTTCTCTCTTGGCAACAAAAGGGTTCTTTAAAAGCTTACAGATACGCAGTACACCCACATGTGTTTAACTAACAACCCTCTACTCCCTCGTTATCTCCATTTCTCCACCCTTTGCTCCCTCGCTCTCCTCCCTCTCACATACAGCACTCCAGATGTTTGGCAGTTCCACATCATTTCCGTCACACAGTAAATTCCACAAGAGGGGCATGTGCAGCTAGACTGCCTGTCATTCTTGTTTTTCTCCAGCCTTTTGTTTTACGACGGGGTGCTGGATTTATTTTATACAGGATAAGTTGAATGCTTGCAGGGGTTTTTTGTTGATACAAGATCAGTTTACTCAGCTCAAGGTTGGGCAGCAAGGTTGAAATAGGGGAAATATCTAATAAAGTTGAGAGAGTGATAGGGAAAGGAGATATGTTGTTGAATTTGATTAAGATCTTGTGGAGTGTGGACCTTGGGTGTACCTCAGCGGAACTGCACTGATGCAAAGAAATCGCAGAATGGAATAGTTCAGGATTAAATGCCCCTTCTGATTAAAAAGGCATTAAGGTTCCAGAGCCTCACCCTCGAACAAACACAGTAAATGTTTCATTTTGATATCTAGGAATGCTGGGTATGCAGGCCACCGGCTGTTCAAAACAGCGTGTTATATTCTCACAAATTCCCCACAAATTCAAAGCATTATTTTAAATACAGTACTGTGCAAAAGCCTTGAGCCACCACTCATTTCTTTATATTTTGATTCCAAAGGGCCAGACAGTCATTTTTTAAAGTGGTCTTGAGCAATAGCTCTCCAGGCTTTCTGAAGGTCTTTCAAAGTTTTTCTTTGGACATTGGCTGCTTGTACCTGACCATCTTCACAGGAATGTTTTTGTTTGTTAAGCCACTTAACACTGCACTTAACCTATGACTCATTCAAGCATGAAAAGAACCTAACTCAGGGGATGAACCAGTGTTGTGTCTACACATGAAAACCAAGAACCAATTTTGAATTGTATCTTTAGCCTCTTTGTTAACAGTCTGTTGGAAAAACAATAATTTGTTCACATTTCTTTAGTTGAATCTATGAAAAATGCCAAAGATAACACAGTTTGACAGGCATCAAATAGTATTTCTGCACCAACAAGGTGATTCCCAAAGAGTTATTTGCTGAAAATTTGGCATATCTCAACCTGGTGTGCAGTGTGTCCTTAAAAATTTGAGCAAGCTGGACAAATGGAAAACAACAGAAGAAGTGGCAGGCCTGAAAAACTACAATACCATTTGGAAAGCATCTGACTGGCATCAGGTTCATTTTTCAGCATGACAATGATCTCAAACACACTGCCAATGTAGTGAAAGCATATATGGATAGAAAAGCACACAATGGAGCACTATCAGTCATGGATTGGCCTCCCCAGAGCCTGAACCTCAACATTATTGAAGCAGTGTGGGATCATCTTGACAGAACAGGACAAAAGGCAGCCAACATCCAAAAAAAGAGCTTCGAATGCCCTTCAAGGAGCCTGGAGAACTATTCCTGAAGACTACTCAAAGAAATGACAAGTAAGCTGCCTAAGAGTGTGTTGAAGAATAAAGGTGGTCACACCAAATATTGACTTTCAAACTTGTTCGAATTGTACAAACTCTGTTTTGACTTATATAGCTATATATTTCCATGTATTTTTGCACGTTTCAATAAATCACTGCACCCATTTCCAATTTTATAAAGAAATAAGGAGTAGCTCAAGACTACACAGATACATAAGAAGCTGTGCCAATGAACTGAACAATGACTTTAACAAAAAAAAAACTCAGTGGTCACTACTAGTATAATAAAGACCAGCACAACATCACTAATCTCTATGCTAACACACAGAATTCATTTATAATTGTTCTATTTCATGCAAAAGTTAACATTCATAAAGCTAAAAAGCCACGGTCATGATCATAACTTATGACTCCACGTTTCAACTTGTCCTTTCAATAAAAAAAAAGTGCTATGTGTGCAATAAATCCTGAGGCTTCAAACACAACCTCACACTGCAACAGCTTCTTACAAGAGGTGTGATGACCTCACTTTTGGTGCTTACCCCATTTGCCCCAAGCAGACAGGGTCAAACAAATTACCCAAGCATTACACTAAAAGGAGTTTTATTTATTTTTATTCTGTCCAGCCTGCTCATACGTGCATCAATAAAGCAGGACACAATATTACCGACACCTCTCAGTGTAATGTGTCGTGCATCCCCTAGTTTTCACACACCCTGGAGGGAGGAGAGAAGAACAACACACACCTACATATACACTGGTGGGAGGAGCCAAGCATGTAAATAATGGCACACAATCATGGATCATAACAAACGCAATAACAGCGGACAGCAGCACAAACTGCAACTTCATAAAGGAGGTGAAACAACACCTCTTTAAAAACAGTTAAAAATAAAATACTTAATATTACAATCATAAAGAAGAACTTGTAAAGCTGTGTTTAGACTGCATTAGCTTTATTCAGGTAAATCTGATGAACCGGCTGTGTGTGTCTCAGTATATGTGTCAGCTGTGATCACATTACCGTCATTTTTGTGAAACAGAAACTTGTGGGCACAGGGATTTTCCTCCGACTTCATGGGGAAATGAGTTCAGGAATTCCCAAATTGGTCCACATTAAAGAAGAAAGCAAAGCATTGTGTCCACTGTTTGTATTGGCAACAGCAGCCTGTTTGCTGTTAATATTTCATGTCTCATCAGAGCTACCTCACAGGGACCTATAAATCTAATTGCTGAATCGTAACACAAATATGCCTGGGAAGTCCAGAGGTGCTGTTTGAAAGTCTGAAGAATAATGATGGACTAACCATTCTTGTAACTTGTCTGGGTGACTGTTTCAGTGGACTGGAAGACACGGGTCGTGATGCTGCCCTATCCTCATACAGCCTTCTCCTGGAAGAGAGAATTGAAAGACAAACAGAAGTATAAAAGATTAGCCTACAATATATGTGTGCATGTCTCTGAAGTCTGCTTGACTCTCTTTGCATATGAATGTGCTTGCATAGGCAGCCTGCCTTGCCATTTGCACAGATCAACATCTGGCACTGGTTGCATGGTTTGTGGTCTGCACTTCATCCCATCTGAACAATAAACGTCTCTGCTATACATCAGTCTGTTTCCACGCACAGCCCACGGGGCACCAGTCTATGACTTGTACAATTGTTTTATAATCACACACCTCAATTGATGCCTCACATTGTGTCCGTCATGGTTTAAACAAGCAGCCTCACGGGGAAAAAGCTTATATCCACTGATACATGTGCAAACAAGCACACACACACTTCTCATTCTCACTATCATCTCTCTCCTCACACACGCGCACACACATCTGCATAACTGAGCTAACAATCTCATTAAGCACAGGCGTGCACAAGGCACTTAAAGCCCACTGATGCTAATTGAATGAAGATGTTAGAGAAGGCAGGGAGATGTAGGACAACAATGAAGAAAAAAAAGCAGCTATCATCTTATAAAGACATCCCATTACATTCTAGAGGGCACTGTTTCACACTCTCAATTTGGAGCCTCTGGGTATTCTTTTACTCTCCTGTCATTTTCCTTTTTTTTTTTTAGCATTTCTGGTATTTTGAACCTCATTTGTCACAGTGAGTGTTATTTATTTCACTGTGAGAAAATAATACAGAATATAAAATAGGAATCGACGTGTATCTGTGCATGCACTGACATATGTAATTTGTATTTAAATTCAAAACACCAAATAAATACTTAAACATCATGTGAGTCAATAATAAGTATTCAACCATCGAAATGTATTTTGGACAATACAAAGATGGCTAAGTTACTACATTGTTCCTAAAATGCCTAGTTCCCTATGAAAGCGATGCGTATTGCCGAAAAACTACGGCTCTCTGTTGTGTTTAAATACTGGTACAATGAGATGTACGGACAGCAATGGACTTCTTTTAAGGTCCATGAAGATCTTTCACCTCTCATCCGAAAGGCTTCTTCAGTCCTGAAAGCTAAACTTATTTAACCCCTAGAGGGGTTGTCGCCTTGGAGGTGGTCCTGAGAGTCATCCTGTGAGTCCTTAAGGTCATGAACCAAGGTGTGAACATTTGTGAGACGTTACCCCACCCTGCCATCATGTGAGTTATTAAGTTCACCTGGGTCAAGGTGTGATCATCTTATTATGCTCTTGTAAAAGAGACCTTGTTCTCAATAAAACATCATCATTAAATAAAGCTAAACTAATTGAATTTATATTGAAAGCAACTGCATCACTGATGGAATCTCTTATGTAACTTTAACAGTAAGAGTAGACATTTAAAACTCGCAATAATTTATCTTTGGTGACTTTGCCAAATACTGTATTCATTTTTTATAATAGGCTTGTCAGTCAACTCTTTAAGCAGGCTTCAGAGGGGTGTCTCAAGACTTTTGCACAGTACTGTATTTGTCATGTTATTAAGTAAATATATCAGTGATTATAACAAAGAGATTGTAGTAAATTAGATTCTGATCTAATAATGCACTTAGAAGGAATGGTGCTCCCTTTTCTTCACATATATTAGTTACAAGTGGGGCACATCAGTGAAGCTGGTCTTTATTTTTTCTTAAATAGTTCATTCTAGGGTGTTTAATAGCTGGAAGAATTCTGGTAGTTCTGAAGTCCATCTCATTTTTTTACAGCTTTTGTACATGTAGAGTTGACTGCACAAAAACATGGCACAGTCTAATATCAATTCTCAGACATCAGTCAATGGATGTCAAGAACGAACTGAAATGAATACTTTACATCAGTTACAATGAATTCCAAATTTGTTTCATTAATCTGTGAATAATTATGTGAAGACACTTCAAATGAAAGACTTTCCCTCTCTTTGCATGTGCCCACACACACACATATGTGGCTATGAAACACGGATAAGGGGGCCAAGCTTTGCAATTTTGGGCCTCTAAGTCAACAGGTGGATGAGGATAATTGAATCAGATGTGTCTGGAGTCTGAGGCCCAGAGATCAAAGCAGTGGCAAGTCAGGCCAGAGCTACACATACACACATACACATACACATACACATACACATACACACACACACACACACACACACACGAAAATGAGAAAACCATGTAGACCTCAGAAGCTGCAGCTTGGCTGATTAAAGAAACCTGACATCCATACACCAGTCTGACCTCCAGGTGCAGAGGCAGTGGGTCCAGGTCTCAGCTTTGGGCACCCTCACTAAAGCAGTCTGACCTTGGGATACTAGCATCCCTGTGCCCCCAAACACCCTCCACCATAACCCTACACCACCTGGAGTGAAAAAATAAATTAATTAATTAAAAAAAAAAATCAGTGGAAACATTCTGGCCTGTGAGCGGGAGACGTGAGGCATTTCAACCAATATCAACAACTGACTTCAGCAACTCCAGCGACAATTTTATTGTCAACCTTTCCTAGAGAAATAAGGTAGAGGACAGGAAGCGGGAATAGAAGTTCAGTTTTTACACATGGATAAAGAGCATACAGATGCATCACAGAAGTCAGAAAGAGATGTGACAAAAACAAGGAAAGAAACTTAACCTAAAGAGGATTTATTATCCATCCCTTTCATTTCAATTTAGCAATCATCCTTCTTTGAACATAAGGCAACACATAAAACATAGATGATGTTTTATAATATCTACGGACCCTCGCGGACTGCCTGCTTTGCCGTCCCACAGCATTCCTGTGCCTGAACTGCTGCTATAGACAAAGCAGTGGCTCCATCTGGTGGCTAAACAAGGAATTAGAAATATCACTGCTATTGAGGAATGCATGCTTGGAATTCAATATTTTTGACTAATGAAGTAACATGATATTATCAGTTAAACACACACATACACAACGTGCCACATCCACTTGTATGTGAACGACAAGCAGGATCTCATAACCTCAGAAAAAGAAAAAAAAAAAATCTGCACAACTTTATCTTTAGACATTGAAACTCGAACTGGCCGGTTTCACAAGCTAAAAGAAGCCCTGCCTATCACCTGACTAATGGTGCATGAAACAGATCAAATGTTGCCACATCACAGGGAGGGAGTCAGATGAGTTCCTTCTATTTAATCTTATCTAAATGAGACAGACACATAAAAGGACTCTTGGTCTGGCTAATTTTCTCCATCAGGACGTTAGTCTGTGATCTGAGGGTCTTTCATGGTCTTATCCCAATCAGACACTATGGTACTCAGCAGTCTGCTCCCTGCTCCCCACGAAAATCCCTTCTATCCACAACCTCTAAGGCTGTATCTTACTAAAGGTAGCCACACTTTTTCTTTTACATCATTTGTAATGTAAGTTCGAGCATCCACTAAGCAAGCAGATGCAGCCCTATGGCCATACATAGATGAAACTCATTTAAAAAAAAATGTGAGCAAGTCATATGAAATAAAGCCCACCAGCAGAGGCACAGCTTGGAAAGGACACCAGGGAATTACAGGGCTGATACAGAAAGTCGGTAGTTAACCACATCAGGATCTTTTTAAACTGTGGGAGGAAACCCACGAAGACAAAAAGAGAACACGCATGTGCCACACAGCAAGGCCCCATCAGGCCGCTTTGTTCAAAACGTTCACAACCGTCTTGCTGTGAGGTGACAGAGCTAACTACCACATTGCCTAATCATAATGACTCCACAGCCGACAGAAAACTTTGAATTAAATATGGCAGCAGTGGGCCTGTACTTCTTACACAGTGCCCTGGTGTATATTAAGCTCTGTTTAATGCACTTACAGTGCTCTCTTTTTATTATGCTAATGAGTTTATGAAGCCACTGGGTGCTGATTTGCCTTTCCTTGTTAATTGCAATGAAAATCCATGAGCCATTACTAACAACACTTTGTCGAGCCTCTGAACTGCCTGCAGTCAGAAGAAATATCTACGAGCATGCTAGGATGCTTGATGATTTAGTGAGGCATGACTTCACGTTATACACACAATGTATACCTGAGCGGCACAAGCTCCTTTAATGGAGCAGCCAACTTTAAAACCCAAATCTATATTTTTTTAGGCATCTGTCCAATGTTCAAAGAGGAATGGAAGCCAAACAATTGAAGAAACAGAGAACACACTAATAAGCTACCAAGCTTTATTCTTCTCTTTATCTACTCTGTGGGGGTTACACCTCAAGTTCAACAACTGGTAAAGTGTAAAGAGGAGAGGAACAGAAAGATGGATAGAGAATACGAGAGGTTCATCCTCTCATGCTGTTTTGAAGTATTTCTCTTTGAAAAGTCAGAATGGACAGCTCATGCAGACTGATGCAACAACTTGGCAATGTCTTTGACTTTTTCAGACAGCGCTGCTGAGCAAATACGATGGGCAATCATTCACAAAAGCTGTGTGTATCCTGTTTCACAGCAAAGTTCAGCGTTTTAAGTCTGGTAGAAGAACTTTAAAACAGAATGCTTCGATAAATACTCTATGCATTAGCACCTTGTATATCTGACAAAAAAAAAGTCCCACCCGCCTTCTTGGTCTGTCTTCTTATCAGAGAATTTAAGTCACCAGGAGAAACGGGGGGGGGGCTCTCTAATCATGCATTAACATACCATCATCCTACTACACATACTCATAATTGTTGAGACATGATAGAGACATGATGCCAGAACCTCTCACTGCCTTTTTAATAAGCAACTGTGAACTTTTCAAGGGATAAAAGATAACTTGGGGAGGGTACGTTATATTGTATATGCAAATGAGTTTTGTCTTTTTGTTTGAAATTTAGACAATGTTTCTCACTGAATCAGATTCAGCTCATTTATCAAATGAGGCAGCAGCTCACCAGCTTAATGCAAACCGTTCTATAAAGCAACAAACACACTGTGAAAAATGCTTAAGATCTGTCTCACTGCAACTTTCTTGCAGTGAGACATTATTTGATAAACTTGCTAATTTACATAGCAGCTACAGGAAAAAAAAAATCCTTGATAACTTAGACGCTGTCTTCTAAGTGTTAAGAGACACTGCAGTGCAGTTCCAAACTATTTACTGGTAAACCTGTGAAATACAACAAATAATCACAGGATAAAAGGTTCAGTTTCAACCACTTGTCTTGTCTATCTGCACTTTCTATATACTGGTCAGTCAGGTATCACTGAATTAATTTCCATTCATGCTAGCCTGATCAGTATATCACCCTAGACAGGTAGCAGATCAGAAACTAGGGTTTTAAAGGAGGTCTGTAAGATCTGTGCTGCATTTAGACAAACCCCCAAAGTAGACTGCCTCCTCTTCGCTGTGTCATACTGTATATTATACACATATTATAACAACAGGAATAAATAAGCTTAGCTGATGTGAGAGGACACAGTTTACCACAACTTGAGCCGAGCCAAGACTAGACTAGAGCCAAGAACCCACTTAAGGGATAGAGCATGCAAAGCTGATCAACATGAGACTGAAAAAAATGCTAATCCCCTCATATGAGAAATAGTATTGTAAATGCGGTGCCCATGCATAATAATATAGGTCAAAGTTTCAGATTGAAGATTTTCATTTTGTATAACCATGTACATATCAACTTGTTCTTGTGGTAACAAAAAATGAGCACAGTCTTAGTTTAGGCAGCTGACGGCTCAGCTCATACCCTTCTACACATCCAATTGCCTATCGTGTGAGCTATTTAACTCTTTCCCCTGTAAAGACTACATTTTACAATTTCCCCTGTACCCTTAATGACAAGTTTTGACACCTCAATATATATCAATAAAGACGTGGTTTGATGACCATTAGAAAAGGTTCCAGGTTTTTCCAAGGGTAGCCATGGCAAGCTGTATAGGCAGAGATCACCCTCACTAACTTCTGATGCACACCCTGGCCTTTTGCTCTGGAAGCAGGCCTGAAATATACAGGATAAAAGAATCCCCAAAATACAGTAACTGATTATACATATATTCAAATACAATTTAGCTTTATGAATTGAACATTGAGAATACCTGTGATGATCTTTAACAGGTGTAGAACTGGGTCTGTCCTGAAGCAGATCCATTGTCAAACTGTCATCAGAACAGCCACTCAGCTCCCCTGTCACCCAGTCGGGCAGGCCTCTATCGCTGTGCTCCACCCTCCGGCTGCTCAGTGGCTCATCAAAGTAGATGGACTAGAAATTAAAATTAAATTCAAGGTTTAGGAGATGAATGGTAAATTGGCTAGTTACAAACTCTCACTTTATATAATCCACTGCAGTAGTGCACATGCAGTACCAGACAAATGTTTATCAAAAGTTTGTAACGAATGGGCGAGTTTGTCCAAACTTTCTAAAATGTTTAAAACCAGTTTTCAATACAGCAATATATATGACTTGTTGAAGCAGTAACTCTTACCATGTATGTAGGTAGTGCTTTAAGGCTTCCGGGCTCTGGTTTGCTGGTGAAAGGCCCCTCCAAGACCCCTCTTTTGAGCATGTGAAGGAGCAAACGGGCATACATGTTGCGGTTCTTGCGACCGATCAGACCTGAACCACATGCAGCTGGGTCGCACAGCTTCTTTATCCACTGGGCACAACGTTGACGCTCTAAGAAGACAAGAAGAGAAAGGAACACAGACTATGATGTAAGAGCTTTTTAAATGCATCACACTGGTATGAATATCATATGTACAGCACAAAAAGGGCACATAAAAGCAAGCCACATTGGTGATGTTTAAAATCAATCAACTGTCCGATGATTTTCTTAACAATCCATCCATTTCTTTGCTATGCAGATGACACCCAGCCTTATTTATCCATGAAGCCAGATGATACAAATCAACTAGTTAAACTACAGGCATATCTTAAAGACATACCTCATAGTACCATATCACCCCAATAGAGCACTTCGCTCTCAGACTGCTGGCTTACTTGTGGTTCCTAGGATATTTAAAAGTAGAATGGGAGGCAGAGCCTTCAGCTTTCAGGCCCCTCTTCTGTGGAACCAGCTACCAGTTTAGATTCGGGAGACAGACACCCTCTCTACTTTTAAGATTAGGCTTAAAACCTTCCTTTTTGATAAAGCTTATAGTTAGGGCTGGATCAGGTGACCCTGAATCCTCCCTTAGTTATGCTGCAATAGGCCTAGGCTGCTGGGGGTTTCCCATGATACACTGAGCACGTTTCTCCTTCTCTCACCTCTGTTCACTCTCTATGTGTTTTTACACCTCTCTGCAT
>VUQS01013229.1:7932-20521 GCA_015108495.1 Heterochromis multidens
CAATTGTCCAGTTAGTTTTTGAGCCTCAAAATGGTCACTAGCTCTACAGTCTGTAATTCGGTGGCCCTGAGAGGTCAAATGCACTGCAACTTAAGAAAATACCAGCAAATAGAAAAACGCTGCAAAAGCACACAAAGCACAGCGTTTGACCTTTTAGGGCCACCGTACTGTAATCATAGATTATTATATTGCTATAATTTGATAGCTAAGTGGTTAAACATATGGACACAGACATTTTGAAGGGCAACTTTTATCGGATGACATGAGATAATGCAAATCAATTTGCAGGTTACCCAACATTTTATATAACTTATATGATTAGTGCAATGTAATAATAGTCATGACATCATAACATCTTCACTGTGAATCCAGTATGATAATTATGAAAAGAGGTCATTTTATAATACGATAACTTTATAAATTTGAAAGCTTTTTCATACACACATGATTTGGAATCAAGACTATTTCTTTCTCACACAGTTCTAAAAAAAGACCTGATCTCATAGCCGAAATGGCCTGGATTATTGATATAATCAAATCAATTTTCCTATAGCCCAAGGCCAGTCTGTCCACCAAACATCAAGAAATCCATTCCTGCTGGCAGACAGACTAGCATGGGATAAAACATAACCTCCTTCATGGGAGATAAACTCTCAACTGTGACTCAAACAAAGGCATTTATATCAGTATCTGACACCACAGTATATGAAACGTCATATATATTACGTAAAAACACATCAGCCTCTATGAAACTACATATGAATCAACATGATAGCCCTCTTCCTTGTGTGTGTGTGTGTGTGTGTGTGTGTGTGTCTTTATTACATTGTGGGGACAAGGACCTGATAGTACACACCCAGTGTGAGGACTCAAATTTTTGTATGGCTCAAAAACCTGGTCCTCACAAAAGTAACATCAAATTCAGTGAAATAAGGGTCAAAATAATGTCCTTTTAAATTTTCACGGTTATCCCCACAATACCACAAAACCAACATTTTGTACTTAGGTGTGTTTAGGAGAGTTAATTCAGTATCGGCCCCTGCTGGTAGAAGATGGTATAACATTGTGTGTGTAATTTGCGCATGTGCAAGCAGCAGAGGCTAACTCATAGATTAGCTGCTGACACAAAACTTCTTCAAAGGTAATAAGATAGCTCTGCCAGTAACACATTATTATTAATTATCTGCCAGTCTGTGTATGCTGGAGATGCTAATGCTAAGCTAGGCTACGACAAAACAATCATCCAAATAATAATAATGTCCAGTAACAGAGCTGAATACGCTCAAAACTGTAGAGATGACAGTGGACTTCAGGAGGAGCCCCTCTCTATTGTCCCCCCTCACTTAACTCAACAGCACTGTGTCTGCTGTGGATCCACAATCCACAATCTCCCAGGATATGAAGTGGTCACCCAATATAGACACTATAATCAAAAAGACCCAGCAGAGGATGCACTTCCTGCGCCAGCTCAGGAAGTTCAACCTGCCTCAGGAGCTGTTGATCCAATTCTACCCTGCAATGAGCCAGTCTGTTCTCTGCTCATCCATCACTGTATGGTTTGGATCAGCCACCAAACAGGACAAGAACACTACAACGGACAGTGAGGACTGCAGAAAAAATCATTAGTGCCGACTTGTCCTCGATTCAGGATTTGTACAAATCCAGAGTCAGGAAACGAGCAGGCAACATCACTGCAGACCCATCACACCCTGGACACAACCTGTTCCAACTCCTCCCCTCTGGTAGGCACTACAGAGCACTGTACGCCAAAACAAGCAGACATCTGTACAGTTTCTTTCCACAGGCCATCACTCTGATGAACACTTAGGACACTTACATAGTGTCTGTACTTAAACATCCCCATACCTGCTGCTGAATCAAAGCATGCTGTATATACTGTTCTGCTCTGTTGTACATATCCATATATATATATAGTCAGTCCTCATGTATATACTGTATATATAGTAACTAGTTATCCATCCCTTATTTATTCGAAAATTTTATTCCAACATTTTTGCACTCTGCACCATTGCACCATAAATATGCTATACATGTTGTTATTGTCTGTGTCATGCTGTCTGTGTCATAGTGATGTCATGTTGTCAGTATTGTCTGTTATGTACACTGAAAGCAAAGAAATAGCTGGAGCACAATTTCTTGTATGTGTATACATACTTGGTCAATAAAGCTGATTCAATTGAATTCAATTCAATAACTATATAAAAATTAATCACCTCCTTGGATAGAGTTCTTACAAAGAGATTTGTGAGAACTCTGAAGTCCAGAGTAAACAATTACAAGTATCAAAAGGGATAAATACTTTTTCATCTGCAATGTAATGAAGTTAGTGGGTATTCATCGTAAATTATAAAATTCTATCAGAAATAAAACCCAAACAAAAGCACTTCAACACTGTTTAAAAATCCACTGAGTTGATGATAATTAGGATTTTAATGTCCACAGACGTCCTGCTTCCATAATCATACATTTGGAGACAGCCCTCTAGCAGCTGCACTGAAACACAAGATTTTGAGTTTCCATCTTTGCATTTTCAATTTCCATCTTTGCAGTTCAGTTTTTTTCTTTGCCTCCAACATTCCCCTTTTCTCCTCTTCCAGTGTTCTTTGGACCGTCAACAATTTGTTCTTTACATATCAGCTTCCTTCTTTGCAATTTCAGCTTTCATCTTTGCCTCTTGCATTGTCCCTTTCTCCTCTTCCAGTGCCTTCTGGACCTCCAACAATTCCTTCTTTGTATTTTCAGATTCCTTCTTTGGCTCTTGTATTTCTTTTTTCTCCTCTTCCAGCCGAGAGCTGAAACTGATATTTTTGCATTGTATTATCCACCAGGAGGTGTTGTAAAAAACAGTGCTAAAAATGAACCATGTTGTTGATGTTGTAACTAAAATAGTTAACTTCATCAGGGCAAGAGCACTAACAAATCCAGATACAGATCCTCTCTCGGTAACGATCACCTGTCCACTGTCCTTTGCATTTCCACCTCAGACACTGAACCTGACTTTAATGCACTTGTTCAAGCCTAAAATAGACTAGATTTCTCTCACTGAACAAGAAAAATGAACGGAAAAACTCCAGATGAAGTCATTAAACTACAACCAAAGTAGCAACAGCACTTTGTATAAAGTTAAAAATCTTTGAAATTTTGCAAAAACATGCACATTTTGTTCACAGTTGTTTTGGGGAATGTTCATTAAATAGTGATAAAATCTTGGCATTTTTACTATGCCCATTTGCATTCCCTATAACATCCACTCTTACCAGTAGCACTTTTATAAATAGATAATAGTAATAATGAACCAAATTGAGTTCAGCTAATTGGTGCGGCCCTCCACAACAGTCCCAGTGGCCCTTTGGGAAAATTTATTGCCCACCCTTGGTTTAGCCTACAATCAGGTTATATTTATTTCAAAAGTGAATGTTTAGCAATTACTGCTGATTCAACAGCTATAATGCAGCAATATAACAAAAACCCAAGTACACGTGGTGATATCTCAAGAGTGTCTCCAAATTGCGACTTCTTATTGCTAGTTCAGTTCCTAACCTGCTGAACTATTCAGCCACTGAGAAAATGTGGTGCACATATGGTTTATATATGGATCATTAGGCACTAGGTAGTCCACAGGCTCACCAAATAAGCAAATAAGCTCGTCATGTGACACACAGTGACAGGAATTTAATTTACATGTGAATGAACATAAATGACATTAACATGTTACATTTAATAAAAATGGACATAAGTCTTTGTACACCGAATAGACATACTGTGGCTGTGATCATAGAAATAGTCAAATACAATTGTTACCTGTGGGAGAAAAAAAAAACAATAATTGATTAGTCTAACAGAGATATTAAAAGAGAGACATGACACTCTAATATTCCTAAATTGAACTCCTGGAGATTATTCTACAACAACAAATACGGTGGTACAGTGGAAATAAAAGTTCCATGGAAAACGTGTTTTAACCTTGTAACATCTACCAGGTCATTGGTGACCTAGTTAAGGTTAGGGTTAGGGTTTAGGTTTAGGTTAACCCTCTGAGGTCTAAGCCAACCCTGTATTTTGAGGAAAGGTAAAGTGGGCTTTTCAGGGGGAAAAAAATCAGAAAGGTTTTTGATGTGTTTCATTTAGAACGATTTTTTTTTTTTTTTGTTCCCTGATTGCCAAGATTTGGGAGAACATTTTAATAAAAACAAAAATTACAGACAAAAATTACAATTAGAGTTAGGATTAGGGTTATGGTTGTCATTAATGATGACATAACCCTCTGACTCCATCTAATCCATCACTGGTGACAACCCCAGTCCCACTACGTGGCTCCATAGTGTAATGGTTAACACATTTTCCTAACACTGGTTCTGCATACAAATCCATGGTGGGGGGGTTTGTGTCAGGAAGGGCAGCCAGTGTAAAAATCTGTGCCAAATCAAATATGTGTATCCATATCCTGTGGTGACCCCTTGTGAATAAGGGTGCAGCCAAAGGAAGCTTTACTTAAATAAAATTGCCCAAATAAGTGCCTGGAGATGTTCCACGATGGCTGCTGAGTAAAACTATAAGGACTCTGGCTATAGTTGGCTAGACATATACTGGATATGAAAACTCTCATCTAGCCCAAAGTCTCACTTTTAGACAAATGAGTAAAAGATTGTATTTTTTTTTTATTGTGCATAGATTTTTTCTGTGAAACAAATAGGCTATGCAATACTGCTTAGGCTAAAACTGGGCTATGTGTTTTAGTCTAAGCATTATTGCATGGCCTATTCCACATATTCGTGAAATGGCATTGAAAATTTTTTAGCCCAGTATATGAAGTTCAGGTGCGAGTGGTTTTCTTATACATAAATTACATAAAGAATTAAAACTGCTTGTGCTAGAATCGGTCTATATTGAGCTGGAGATCTATGACATCACAACAACATTAAAATTGGGTCTACTGCTCAGTGGGATCAATAGTCAAGTAATCATTAAGATTTTCTTATGTTTTCTGGTTTTTTTACAGTGGTAATGTTCATAACATCAGTTAACTTAGAACCATTAATATCCCTTTTTTTTTTTTAAATCTATCCCTAAAACTTTTTTATACTAATATATGTCAGTATTCTGATTTATATGGTTGTGGATTTTACAGTACCACATTGTAATTAAAAGAAATTGAGGTTTGTTTGATTGTTTCCTCTTTTTTGCTTTCAGTGTGTGCATCCATTTCTGTGCATACAATTTTTTTGCCATCACAAAGTGGTTGTGGAGTGGTGAACTGTGAGTGTGTGCAGGCGACGAGCTTGTGTGTGAGATTGTGTGTGTACGAGGCTGTGTACAGCGTGTCTGTATCTGGCCGACATTAGGTTGTACAATAAAGGATTGACAGCAGCACTGAGGTAGAAGAGCACAGAGGACACAAGATTAAAATACTGAGACAGATAGTATAAAAAGTACAAGTGTGTATCAGGGGGAAAGTATGTGTTGCTGAAGTGTGTGTCATTGTAGGTGTGGTCATTGTACAGCTCAGTAGATGCTGCAGAATATTCAATTGTGGGGATAGGAGGTGCTTTTTTAGGTGTATCATTTTGTGACTTTATGGTAATTGGTGTCTTACTTTGCATGCTGTGAGTGATAGTGTTTGTGCTGCTGTGCAGGTGATGGTGTGTGTTTCTCTTGTCTGTGAATTCTAGTTGTGTATTTATAGCATGGGCTGAAACATTTTGATTTTGCGTGTGTGCTGTATGTGTGCTTTTGTCTGTGTTTTCATGTTGCTCCTTTGTGTGTGACATGACATGGGAGTGCAAGGGTTTGTCTGTACCCATATCATCAGTGTGTGTGGTTATTTTCACTTCAGTCTTGGCACAGATGTCACAGAATGTTTCATCTCTCTCTGTGAGAGTGTGTGCAGCTTTGGACAGGGACTCAGAGAAGTTTGTGTCCGAGACTGAGTGGCTAGGCAGTTTAGTAACGGCAAGTATGTTGACATCTCTGCTGTCCATTGTGACATCAGGATGTGTGGTAGTGTCTGACTTGGAGTTAGTGTCCAGGTATGTTTCCTGTCTCTCGGATCCGCTGCCCAGAGAAAGTGAAAATATGGTCCGACCAACATGGAAGGGCAGCCAGCATAAGACAAACGCCAAGACGATCACTCCTGCAGGATGAGAAGAACAGAAATACAGAGGGAAAAAAATGTCAGAGCCACCAAAGTTCCCGGTCAAATCCTGGCCAATCACTGCATGTACTGTAATGTGCACAAGTCTTGACCCAAACTTCATTTCTTTATATTGTGTTAGGAAAATGGGAAATAGGTGCAGCCACTGATGTAAATATGTGCAAACATACATGGAAATACAAGTATAACAAACTTGAAAGTCAATATTTGTTATGACCATTTTAATTCTTCAACACAGCCTGAACTCTCTTGTCATTTCTTTAAGTAGTTTTCAGGAATAGTTCTGGGCTCCAGAGGGGGCCAATCCATGACTGATAGTGTTCCGTTGTGTTTTACTATCCAGGTATGCTTTAACTGCATTGGCACTGTGTTTGGGATCATTGTTATGCTGAAAAATGAAGCTGTTGCCAAACACATGCTTTTCTAAATGGTATTGCATGGTGGATCAAAATCTTTTCTGTGGTCATAATTTCATCAATTTTGACAAGATCCCAACACCACTGGCTGAAATGTAGCCCTAAACCATGACAGAATCTCCACTGTGTTTTACAGATGGCTGGTGTTCTACCTCTCTCCTGAACTCCATATTGGTGACAACTTGAACCAAAAATGTCAAATTTTGATTCATCACTCCATCAGACCTGTTGCCACTGATTTTCAGTTCAGTTCTTGTGTAACCTGGCATACCTCAGCCTTTTCTCATTGTTTCCCTTCCTTAAGAATGGCTTCTTGACAGCCACCCTTCTACTGAGACCATTTCTGATGAGGCTTCAGTGAACAGTAGATGGATCGACTGAAGGGTCAGATGCATCTCTCAGGTCCTTTGTCAGGTCTTTGCTGGATATTTTTTTCTATTTCTCAAAGACATGAATCTCAAATACTCTTCATCTGCTGTAGATAGTCTTTTAGGCCTGCCACTGCTTCTTCTGTCCTCCATTTGTCCAGTGTTCACGAAATGTTTAAGGACACACTGCACACCATGCTGAGATACACCAAGTTTTCAGCTAATAGCTCTTTGGTAATCACCCTGTTTGTGTAAAAATACTATTTTATGTCTGCCAAATTGTGTTATCTTTGGCATTTTAAGTAGATTTAGCTAAAGAAATGGGAACAAATTACATGTTTTTGTGACAGGCTGCTAGTAACAAAGTGCCTAAAGATACAATTTAAAACTGGGTCTTTGCTAAATTGTCTGTTATGTGTAGACACTACACTGGGTTATCCCTTGAGTTAGGAGCCCTTTTTATGATTGAATGATTCATAGGTCAATGTTAAGTGGCTTAGCAAACAAACAAAAACAACATTCCTCTGAAAATGGTCAGCTACAAGAACTGGGCTGAAAATGAATTTAAAAAAACTTAGCCAATGTCCAAACTTTGAGAGACCTTTGGAAAGACTAGAGAACTACTGCTCAAGACCACTTTAAAATTTTAAAACAAAGTCTGGCTCCATGGAAGCAAAATGTAAAGAAATGTGGGGTGGCTCAAGATTTTTGCACAGTACTGTATTTTCTGTTCATCTAACGAATCCAAAAATATATACAAAATTTTCTGTACTGAAGTAGTCTTCAGATACTGGGTTGGGCTGATTTTGAAAACTGGGCTGAATCACTGAATTGGTATGGTATGGTATTATGTACCAAACCTCCTTGGTTTCAGTTGAGGGGAAAACAAGAAATTGAGCATTTTATTGTAATGATAGTATTGTAAATGTATCAAAATTTTTTATCAAAGTCTTTCATTGTGTGACATATTTTGTATCCTTTTCATTACAAAGCCAGTCTTACAGTAATATGCATTTATATCTAACACTTTTTTATAGTTTCATGAATAATTAGGCTAGTAATTTTTGTAGATGGTTTATGGATGTCTAAATTAGCCTCATACTTAAAGAAAGGAACAAAATGTTTGATTAAAACCTATTTCATACCTAATAAAACTAAAGACAATTTTTTATTTTATTTTATTTTATTTTATTCAGCATATATCTGTAAGCTACTTGTTTTAGTTGCACAGCAAGAGTTCCTGTTATTACTCCAACAGTAAGTCAGATTGTGTATATCAATATGTAGGGCTTTAATTGTGATAAAGATTTTCTCACACAAGTTAAAAAGGATAGATTTAAAACACTGTGACATAACTAACGCTAAGTGATGACGCCAACATTAGCATTCTAATAGTAAAATAACCTTCAACTGTGACCTAACCAATTTTATTTAGAATCTGTGATGTTGATAAATTTGCAATATATACCTACCATGTCCTAATCTTATTTTAATGCTATTCTTGAACAGGTCAAACTTTAAATTCATTCTAAATCTTTAATTTTTTTCAAATTATTTATTAGTGGAGATGTTAGCAAAAAGCAAATTTTGAATAATTTTCTACTGATGTGAATGTTTATCTTATTTGAATTATTTGATTCTACCCACATTGCATTTTGGTTGCTTGTTTTACTTTTATAATATTTAATCATTTTTAGTTACACATTTTGTTGCACTCTACAGACATAGCAGATAGCAGATAATAATTTGGTGTATTTGGTTACACTGAGGCAGTGTTGACAAGAATGAGCCAAAAAAGCAAAATAATAGTAGGACTTTAAAAGATACAGTAGTAGTAATACTTCATCACTTGTATGTTTTCTGATTGTTTGGGGTGTTTTGCGAGTACATACAAGTTATCTAAGGATGTGTTGGCGAGTGTGTGTGTGTTTTTCCTTACCCAGCATTTTGACAGTGTTCTTGTGACTCTGGTCTCTACGACTGCTTTTTGGGCGGAGCCAAAGTGTGCGCCCAATCAGACTATATACCAATCCCAGAATGCAGAGGGGTACCAGGAAGTACAAGTTGGAGAGAATCATCATGGCCGACAACAGGCCAGAGGAAATGGCGAAATGTGTACAGCGGCACTCTCTCTTATCAACCTCTACTCCACGACCTTCATTAGAGCTTCCGTCCTTTCCTCCTCCCTCATCTTCCTTTTTGTTTTGCTGCTCTCCCTCAAATCCCATCATTCCTTCTTCCTCCCTTCCATCCTCAGCTGTGTGTTTCATTTCACCTTTATCTTCTTGTGGCCTGTTATCTACTTCTACTATTTTGCTATCCACTTTTTCTCCAATCCATTTCAGCTCACCTACTCTTTTCCCCCAACCCCTTGTCTCTTTTTCACCCCACTTTATTCCCTCTAATCCTGCATTCAACATCATCATGTGTCCACTTTCTTTTTCTCCTCCACCTATCATAAACCCTCCTTGATCTCTTTCTCTGCCTGTCCACCCTCCATCTTCCTTCCATTGGACAAGCCCGAGCTCCTCTCCTCCGACTTCCTCCACTCCAACCATGACCAGCACCGGTGCAGCACTCACAGCTGCACCCAGCCAGAGGCACCCGATGATAGCCCGGGTTCTGCGCCGTGTCACTACTGTCTTGGCTGTGATTGGCCAGCAGACTGCCAGGTACCTCTCCAGGGAGAGGAAGGTGATGTGGAGGATGGTGCAGAAGGTGCAGCACTCTGAGAGGAACATAGTCAGCTTACAGGCAAGGTCTCCTAAGGGCCAGGGTCTGGGCCTCCAGAGCTTGGAGAGACAGAACAATTATTTTTCCTTTGATTACATTTTATACCTTTTGTTAACCTGTAAAGGATTGCCACAAAGAGAATGTGTGGACAAAGCAGAATTTGCAGGTAGTGTGTAGCTGGTCAAAATGATAAGATAAGACCAAGTTTATAATATTAGCTCAACTGCTTAGTTTAAATTAACATTCTGAACACAACTTTATTACAAGGACAATGTCTGAAGATAATGCAATGAAAAATCTAATAAAATTAATGAAAATTTTCCAGCAGATATTCAATTATCCATCCTTTTTCTTAACCACTTATCCTGCTTCAAGGGGAGACTGCGGAGGGCTAGACCCTATCCTAGACCAAAGGCATGGTTTCCAGTCCATCCCAACCTAACCTAACAGAGAGTTCCCACGCAGGCATAGGGAGAACATGCAAACTCCACAAAGAATTGCCCCAGCTGGCTGGCTGGAAGTCTCTAAGTTGACCACTACACCACTGTGCTGCCACAGATATTCATTGCTTCTAATTATGATCATTATAACTGGATATTTTCATTATTGGACTCTACTTTATGAGAGTAGTTTTGCACATCCATCTAAGAGAACCCGGATGAAAATTAGCCTGTATGGCCAAATCTGGCATATTTACATGATGAAATTAAGGGCTCATGTTAATTAATATGCATTGTCCCTTTTAAATAAAATAAAAATAAACATAAAGTTTGCAGTGATCCTTACTTATATTACACTGAGCACTGGTGCCGTCCCCAGACCATCCCCTGACTGAAATAGGTCATTTTAGCTCTTCTTCCTTTAAGGCCACCCTTCCTTTTAGCCAACTTTCTTTTGATTGGCTGCCCCTCATGAACAGCTCACAACCAGAGCTGTATGCTTCAGATGACCATTTTAAAGATATCTGCTTGCCATGACATCATACAGAGCCAAGAGTAGAAAGAAACTGTGAAATCAAGTGTTTAGAGCAGTCTGAAGTCTGTCTTTAAGCTTGTACGTACACTGACCTCATTATGTGAAACTTTGGCCATGTTTAATATGAGCATCTGCCATTCTAACACTATATATGATAGAAAACATTTAAAAAACTTAATAGGTCTTTTTAATATTGTGGCAAAATATTGGTTCATTCCAACATTTGCTCTTCAAGGTCTTGGCTTCTTCCAGAATCAAAGGCCAGATCAATCTTCCCTTGTGTTAATTTATTTAGTCTTGTCATTTCACTTGTCACAGCTCAGATAGATTTAACACTGGAAGAGGAACATGATAATACTCCTTGTATGCTATCACTTCACATTAGCAGACTGAGGCAAAGTCAAGCCTGACTCTAGTGCTCTAAATTGCCACTAATACGGTGCATCCAGAAAGTATTCACAGCACTTCATTTGTTCCACATTTTGTCCTGTTACAGCCTTATTCCAAAATGGATTAAATTAATTTTTCACCTCAAAGTTGTACACATAATACCCCATAATGACAAAGTGAAAAAAGTTTGCTTGAGATTCTTACAAATTTATTAAAAATAAAAAACTAAAATATAACATGTACATAAGTATTCACAGCCTTTGCTCAGTACTTTGTTGAAGCACCTTTGGCAGCAATTAAAGCCTCAAGTCTTTTTGAGTATGATGCTACAAGCCTGACACACCTATTTTTGGGCAGTTTCACCCATTCTTCTTTATAGAACCTCTGAAACTCCATCAGGTTGGATGGGAAGCGTCAGGTTTAAGTCTGGGCTCTGGCTGGGCCACTCAAGGACATTCATGGAGTGAATGTTATTAAATGTAATTTCAAGGTATTTTATTTGAAATTACAGGTATTTACAGGAAAGGAGACACACATTATACTGTAAGTAATTTCAAGTACTGTGTATGTAGTTTTAAGTGCAGCATAAGTAATTTTAAGTACTGTGTAATTTCATGGTAATTTTCCAGAAAAACAAAGAATATTTCCTGATCTTACATTGTAAGACTGCATTTTGGAGTAACTTAACCTTGCCAAACTTCCAGGTAACTTCCAGGTATTTTACAGAAAAGGAGACACAAATTATACTGTAAGTCATTTTAAGTACAGCACAAGTTAAAAAGGACAATTGAATAAAAGAAAATCCATCATGCACATCAACATAATGAATATTAAATAACAATGTAAAAAAATAAAGATGTAAAAAGGCAAGGTTAAGTCACACCATAATACGGCCCATGCCCCAAAAAGTACAGTGCACTTATGATGTAAGATAGAGAAACATTGTTTGTTTTTCTGGAAAGTACCATGAAATTATGCAGTACGTAATTACTTACACTGTACTTACAGGTTAATTGTATGTTGTCTTGTTATCTTGGCTGTGTACTTAGGGTCGTTGTCCTGTTGGAAGATGAGCCTTCGCCCCAGTCCAAGGTCCAGAGTGCTCTGGAGCAGGTTATCATCAAGGATGTCTCTGTACATTGCTGCATTCATCTTTCCCTCGACCCTGACTAGTCTCCCAGTTCCTGCAACGCTGGAGCTCTGTCAGAGTGACCATCGGGTTCTTGGTCACCTCCCTGACTAAGGCCCTTCTACCCTGATTGCTCAGATTGGCCGGGCTGCAGCTCTAGGAAGAGTCCTGGTGGTTCCAAACTTAATCCATTTACAGATGATGGAGGCCACTGTGCTCATTGGGACCTTCAATGCCACAGAAATTTTTCTGTACCCTTCCCCAGATCTGTGCCTCGATACAATCCTGTCTTGGAGATCTACAGACAATTCCTTGGACTTCATGGCTTGGTTTGTGCTCTGACATGCACTGCCAACTATGGGACCTTATATAGACAGTTGTGTGCCTTTCCAAATCATGTCCAATC
>VUQS01013238.1:3087-14877 GCA_015108495.1 Heterochromis multidens
TATATATATATATATATATATATATATATATCTTTTCTGCTTTACTTCAAACACATAGGATTAGGATTAGGGTTGTCACTGATTATGATTTCAGAGGATTCATATATTTTCTACATTTTGGAGAAAGACGAAAATACTTTTTTGGAAAAATGTGGGTCATTTAGAATGATTACAGTAGTTACTATGCGGGTTTGTCTTTGTTCAATGATTGACAAGAATTGGGAAAACAATTAAATAACACCATCAGTGACATAGTAACTCATCTGGCTCACAATTCATCATAATTAACAGGTTATTGGACGCAAAATGACAAATGTGACAAATGTTCCTTGACCTTCCTTACCTTGCACAATATCGTTGACTACTGTGTGCAATTTTGATTAAATTCTGACCCTTACTATAGGAGCACTAGCGATTTTTGCAAATTGTAGGCAGACAGATGGGTGAAGCCCTACCATGGCTTGAGCTCATTGGTCTTTCGACTGATAACGTAAAACCAAAAATGACATAGCTTATGGTTAGGTTTAAGGTTTGTTTTGGAGTCATCACCAATGATGACTTAGACGTCACTGTGTTAAAATGTCTTGAATACACATTTACAAATAAAAGGTCTTAAAAGTTTTAAATTCAGTTTGAATGGGTCTCAGGCCAGGGGTGTGTAACCAAGATTTGTGAGCAATTTTTGCCTCCCAAAATTTGCAAAGAGAAGCAAAAGTAAGTACAGATCAGATTAGTCTATCGCAATTACTAATAGATGACCTTAATATCATGTTTTTGTTTTGTGTAATAAGTTAAAGAACTAAAATAACAGAAACTGTCAAAAAATATCTACTACCATATGTAGGCCTACTTAAAACAGCAGTCCTACCTGTGTTTGTGCAATTCAATCAAATAAAAAATAGCTTACTTTGACAATAGTAAAATTTAAAAAAAAAAATAGACCAGTTTCATCAAGTACACTGGTAACCCAGTAGCCTTGGTGGTTGCTCATTTCCATATTCATATTCATCTAGTTGTTTGTCAAAGTCACAGGGAGCCACTTGAGATGGGTTAAAAGAGTCAAATATGGCTTTGGAGCCACAAGTTCAACACCTCTTTCTTTGGTGTTTTTAGTCAAGTCACTGTGACAATTTCACTGCTTTACACATTCAGATCACACAATACATCTAGGTCATTAAGCCCGTGATTTCTACTTCAACTAACACTTGCAGGCTGTGTTTTATATATGTAAAACCAGTCAACGGTAATAGTAGACTAACAGTTGTTGCTCATGCCTGAAAAAAGATGCAAAAGGCTTGAGAATAGCAAATGCTCTTAAATCACTTTTGATGTGTATTTCCATCACAAGTTTGATCTTAAATTTGACATAAAGTAATATAAAAAGGTCTTTAAATGTCTTTCTTAATTGTAACTTGCTTACCTGCAGACACCCTGTTTACAAATCTGAATTCTCAAAGAGGCACTGATAGCAGTTATATTCACCAGACTCTACTTTGCTGCAAACATCTTCATTACTAAAGCAGTCATTGCTGTTGGCACTTTCTGGTGATCACTTATCAATTTTACAGTCCAGACAGTTTTTGTAATGATGTTTGAGTTTCTGTATGTGCTGCTATTTTCTTTTCCTTTTCAACTATAATGCTGTTATGGCTGCTCTCACCAACTACTTCCTTTCATTCCCTGTGAACAAATTGAAGCTGGAAATTGAAAAAGTATTTTTGAGGACATGGGTACAGTTTAAGCTGCACCAAAAGACACCTGGGCCCAAATTGAGAGCAATATGTGTACAAAACTAGGAAAACATGCCCGACTCATTGTTAATATCAATAATTATACAACATAAAATCAAACTTCAGACAGTTTTATACAGGTTTCACTATAAACCTGCTTTATTTTGCATCTTGTTAGACTTTTCACATGTTAAATCTTTCAAATGTGAGAAAATCTGCTACAACTGACACTGGTCTGACCTCTCCCATCTATTCTTAACCAAGTAAAAGCACCTCAAGAGTAGTGGACACTGGTGTTTTTCTTGTAAATCTTTTCTGCAGATTTTTACTTAAAGCATCCTAACTTCATAAAATGTTAAGTACCAACGGCACCTCTGCAGGTACTTACTTTAATAGTTGAACTGGCACAGTCTGAATTTGAATTAGCAACTATCTATAAGTCGAGATAGTAAATCTGAGCAGGCATTCAGTACCTACTGAAGCTGTGTCACTTAGTGGTTTTTATGCCTGATATGCTTTCGGTATGCAATGGATACACTTTAGTGTCCACAAAAGAGTTTTAAGGTTCAATTTCCTGCTTTAATTAGCATACTATATTATGGCCATCTTGTTTTATTTTCATTGATGTATCTGATTTATATGCACTCGCTGAAAAAGCTCTGAAAACTCATCTGCAGGCCTTATTGAGGTGTCTGTGCATGCACTTAAAACTGCTGGCTAGACAAGCTGAAAAAAAAACTAATCTTTTTTTTTATCACGTTTTTTTGTTTAGCCTGTGTGTAATACTTGTGCGTGAGTGGCTGGTCGGATGTGGGCTCATCTTTAGTCATGACATGAAGCTACTGTGTTTCTTCAGCAGCAGGTTTCAGTATACTAGAGCAGCTGCAGTCTACATCTGCCCATAGTGCAGATGCTCTGCTGTGTCTGATAAAGGAGAAGAAAAGAAAGTTGAGTACTTGTACTACCTTTCCAACGTACTGCAGATCTGTCCCGGTGTACTCCTCCAACAAAAAGAACTGGTTCCACATCCAACCTCGTTTAGAGCGTCTCAGCGGCACTCCGTTGGCATCCTGTCCTGTCAGTCCTGACCCCCTCCGCCCCCCTGTAGTCCTTCTCAAGGCCCTGAGCCCATGACCTGGAGAGCTGAGGTGGACCATGGCCCACAGCACCATAAATATGCAAACTTTCCTTCTATCCATGGCCACACCACCACAACCTTCTGTCTTCTCCCCTCCTCAGTGGTCTGTGTCCAGTGGTTTTTGTTTTTGGTCAGAGTATCGGATCAGTTCTCATGCTGTAATCTACTGAAGCAGGAAAGGCTCCTCAGACTCACATAGGGCGGTAACCAGCACCTAGAACATTTACACAGACAAAGCAGAGTGTCAATACTGGGAAGGGAGGCAGCAATTTGTTACTGCACAAGTGCTTGTTTTGTTTCATAACCTGTAGTTAAGACCAGCTTAGTCCTCGGTGCACAGTAACAAACAGACCGCCTCAATATTTCTTTTCCAAATATGTGCTTAAAGCACTTCTTAAGAATCTACTGAGATGAAGATCTATGAAGTCAATTTATAGCCACAAGACCTGAATCTTAAATATAAGGAAAACAAGGAATTGATATTATAAATGCAAAACCAAATTTCATTTCACAAAGATACTTCCATCCAAATCCTTGGCTTTACATTTTCTTACATTTCTTACCATTAAATCATTTTAGTGATCTATCAGTTTTCCTCCAGATGGAACTGATCAGCAGGAAAAAAACCTGCATACTACAGGTGGCTTACTGCTGCTGAAAGTTTGCTTGCTTTCGCAGGTGAACTGAAATTAATTAGCTGCTGATTTTGTAATGTGCCAAACTTTCACTGGGGTTCAGCTTCTCAAATGTGAAGATTTGCAGCTTCTCTGTATTTTACCATACTTCCTAAAATAAAAATCGGTAGTCTCGGTAGTTAACGGCCAGGGGCGTGGTTGGCATGAACAAATACAAGCTGTTCTCCAAATACCAAATACAAGACAAAAATAAACAAACAGTAAAAGCCCTAAAAAAAAAAAGATCAAAACTTTTTGTTTTGGAGACACTCCAACACTTGGACTTTTTAATAATTAAAGTGGCAGCATAAAGTTTTCTGAGTCAGGTGTACAGTAAGTTCCACGTTTGCAGTAGAAAAGCTTATAAATGTTAGCAAAATGTGGTGCGTGCTTGTTCACTTATGGCTCAGTCACACTAGAGTAAAAATAGCAACAAGGAAAAAAATTGGTGGTTGCCCAGTGATTGCATTGATTAGATTTTTTTTTTTTCCCACAATTGCACAAGTTCCCTGGTGAGGGGCAACCTCATTACCACCTTATGAGGTTCTGGCTGGACTGAATGTAAGTAAGTAAATTTCTATTTAATGTGAATCTCTGTTTGCTTAAAAATATGCTAACACCTCCAAAGCTCCAAGAGCTACTGAGCAACCATTTCAATTATGTTCAAAGTTAATCTGGTCGTGTGGTGCTTGATGTTAATGTTAGATTAGTGAAGCTGTGACACCATGAGTGCACTGGACAGCTGGTTAACAGAAAATAATTTACATAAAAAACATAATACTAATAATGAAAATCATCTTGCAAAACCATCAGATCCATTTGTCATTGCTTGCTAAAGGCAGAAACCCATTAAGAGCAAATGTAAACATATCAAGGCTTTGTTGAGTTAACATGATCACTTATTCTAATCAAACATAGGGACTTACAAATAAAAGCTGGCCTCTAATACAAGCCTGCTGCATTCATAGCAGTGCTGGCTTGTGCAGCTTAGATAAATAAAGGCCCCGGGCACTGTTTAGGAAACACTGTATATCATTATAATTTCAACATTTTTTACATTCTGTGAATAATAGAACTGAAGCAATTTAAATGCATCACCTTGGGATTATTTAAAAACCAAACAGATGACCCAGAAAAAGCTACATCACCTATAATTTGCTAATTAAAAATGGTATTCCCATATAAAACCTTACACGTTAAAATCAAAACGCTCAAGTCAAAAGATTTTGAGAAATCAAATATGGGAAAAGCTTGGCACGAGACCAAAATGATGACAGGAATGTGAAGAGCAGAAACTCTCACATTTCCTCTCCACAAGCCCTGATGTACATTCATGTGGACAAATGTACTGTATGCTGAATGTCAGTCATCTGATTGATGGGCAGGCTGAGTGCTGCCCAACATGATAAATATAAGATTAGAACGTTTGCACATCAATGTATAGGCTTACATCTTGTACAGCATGTGTAGAGTTTTATCTGAATTAAGCCCCTGAATCAACATCTAATAGAGTACACGGCTGTATGTGGAGCGGCTCGTTCTATCTTTTTAAGCAATCTGCTTCGGCACACTTTATCAGACCCAGCAGAATGCCAATGGAGACCCTGGGCAATGTCAAGCCCCGTTTATTACCTTAAGATCAGGGTAAAGATACTGAACAAAATGACTGTTTGCAAACCATACAGAATGGCCCTTACGTGGGCTGCAGAATATCTGCGCTCAGTCATTTCTCCCACCCATTCTCTTTTTCTGTCCGCTGTCCTCCAAAGGCCAACGAACACTGGCAAATGTAAGAGAGAAACGGAACAAGAGGAACAGCAACAGGACGGAGGTGGAGGAGGAGCGGAAGGTAAAAAGAGAAAGAAGGCCATGTATTATGCTTTTGTTCTCATTATTCCTCGGCGGCTGGGCGATATCCAGGCCGCCAGTGTTCCTCAGCTGAGGTTTGGTAGGAGGGTTATCAGAGGATCCGCTGGGGAGCGTCTGCAACGTTCCTCCATATCGCGTGCTCTCAGAAGGTGGGTGCAGAGGGATGGGGGGCCTGGGGAGAGGGGAGATTGCAGTGTAGCACCAGTGTATGGCAGGTTTGGTCAGCTTCCCTCGCAGAGTATATCGGGGAATGAGGAAACGATGTCTCTGGACATGAATTAAGTACCCTGACCTGCATGCAGAAGTGTAGCCAGACAGATGGAAGGGAGTGAGAGAAATGGAGCGAGAGAAGAGCGGCGAGAGGAAAGGTGTCGGCAGAGGGGAGTAGAGCTGGTAGTGCTGTTACAATACCATAGTTCTTGCTTTAGATACCACAGCTAAGTTTAGTAGTTTAAAATCTGATACCGCAGAAATAAATAAAAAAAAACATCAAACAACCGCTGAGATTCATACAAAACAGATGCCTCACTACATCGACTGGGACAGCTTTGCAGCAACTTTTGTACAGGGATTTTGATGTTGGTTGGGTGTCTTTGTAGCGGCTGCATATTTCTCCACTGTGCCAGTCTGTCAAGCTGTTTGTGGTGAAGAAAGATTCAGTTCAAAACATAATGGAGAGTTTGATGCAATTGTGTGTTTTCAGCTTATTTGGCAATGTCTGCTGTATTGGCAGAGGTTCGCGAAGACAGTTTGAATGTCTTGTTTACTTTCACTCCTACAAGCCGATCCCAGAGATCAGCCAGGGCACCGACTCTAACGTCATGTAAAGATGCTTGTCGACTGTGAACTGTTTTTATTAACAATGCTGCAGCATGCTTTTGTTTGCCTTCCTTACATACCCAATGAAAAGAGGAGAGTCTCCTGGTGAGCTGGAGATCATCACAAAGTTTATCTACAACCTTGTTTT
This sequence comes from Heterochromis multidens, assembly GCA_015108495.1. Lineage (NCBI taxonomy): Eukaryota > Metazoa > Chordata > Actinopteri > Cichliformes > Cichlidae > Heterochromis > Heterochromis multidens. The sequence goes on from VUQS01013238.1 coordinate 9,466, forward strand.
GACAAAAGTTGGGATGCTGTGCAAAATGTAAATATCAACCGGGATACTGACTGGCAAGTGATTTAAACCATATACTCCATTTAAAATCACAGTTTAAACAAAGACAAGAGAGAGGCATAGTGTATGTATACATTTTTTCCTTTTTGTCCGTTTTTTTTTGCTTTGCATTACAGCATTTTAAGCCTCAGAGATCTAAATCTGTGACTTAACCCTAGCACTACCCAAACCCCATATTTTACAGAAAGGCAAAACAGACTATTTACTGAAAAAACAGACATTTTTATGTGTTTTAATGAGAATAAACATTTTCTTTGTTTCCTGATTGCCAAGAACTGGGAGAACACTTTAATAAAAACAAAAACCACATTTTCTGATTGCCTCAGGTTAGAGCTAGGGTTGGGATTGGGGTTGTCATCGATAGGTTAATGACCCAGCACCCAAAAATCACAGCAATTCATTAATGACTTCTGTGCTTGTCTTTTACATGGAGAGATTTTCCAGATTCTCTGAATCTCTTACTGATATTATGAAACATAGATGATAATTTCCCCAGATTAATGCTAAGAAACATTCATCTTAAATTGTTAAACTATTTCCTCACAGTGGTGAGCCCCTTTACTTCTGAAAGCAGTGGGATGTTAATTTTATACTCAGTTATTTTATTGTTGTTGTTAATTAGTTAAATGTTTTCTTTTTTGCAACCATGCATGGAAATACATAGATTTTCTACAATTCTAATGAGCTTGAAAGTCAATATTTGGTATGACCACCTTTATTCTTCAACCCAGCCTAAACTCTCTTTAGGCAGCTTTCTTGTCATTTCTTTAAGTAATCTTCTGCAAGTTCTCCAGGCTTCTTGAAGGACATTCAAAGCTCTTCTTTGGCTGTTGGCTGCCTTTTGTTCTGTTCTGTCAAGATGATCCCACACTGCTTCAGTAATGTTGAGATCCGGGCTCTGGGGAGGCCACTCCATGACTAATAATGTTCTATTGTGTGTTTTTCTATCCAGGTATGCTTTGACTGTATTGGCAGTGTGTTTGAGATCATTGTCATGATGAAAAAGGAAGCTGATGCCAATCAGATGCTTTCCAGATGGTATTCCATGGTGGATCAAAATCTGATAGCACTTTTCTATGTTCATAATTCCATCCATTTTGACAAGATCCCCAACACCACTGGCTGAAATGCAGCCTCAAACCATAACAGAGACTCCACCTTGTTCTACAAGTGGCTGTAGACACTTACTGTTGTACCTCTCTCCTGACCTCCTCCATACATACTGACGAGGACTTGAACCAAAACTTTCAAATTTGGATTTATCACTCCATAAGACCTGCTGCCACTGATTTTCAGTCCAGTTCTTGTGTAATCTTGCCTACCTCAACCTTTTCTAGTTTTTTTAGGCCTGTTACTTCTTCTTTTGTTCACCACTTGTCCAGTTTCCTCAGAGTTTTTAAGGACCCACTGCACACCATGCTGAGATATGCAAAGTTTTTTAGCTAACTGCTCTTCTGCAAATCACCTTATTGGTATAAAAATAATATTTTATGCCTGTCAAACTGTGTTATCTTTTGCATTTTTCATAGATTGAACTAAAGAAATGGGAACAAATGATGTGTTTTTGTGACTGGCTGCTAATAACAAAGAGCCTAAAGATACAATTTAAAATTGGTTCTTTGCTAAGTTATCTGTTATGTGTAGACACAACACTGGTTCATCCCTTGAGTAAGGTACCATTTTATGCTTGAATGATTCATAGATCAGTGTTAAGTGACTTAACAAACAAAGAAATTCTACTGTAAATGTTCATTTACAAGGACAGGACAAGTAGAAAAGCAGCCAATGTCCAAAGAAAAACTTATGTAATATATATATAAAATCTATATGAAATATCTTCAGAAAGCCTGGAGAACTACTAGCCAAGACCACTTTAAAAATACAAGAAAGTCTGGCTCCTTGGAGGCAAAACATAAAGAAATATGGGGTGACTCAAGACTTTTGCACAGTACTGTATGTAATTTTTTTCTTTGCTTTTCTTATTGGACCAACAATCTAAAACCTAGAGATTTTCAGTTTAGAATTATCCCAAAGAGTCTTGTATATGAGAAACTGGAAACATCCATATTTAACTTGATATACACTATAGCCTTAACCAGGTAGCTGATTATCAAAACAACTGTTGACTAGACTCCACTGTTTTTTAAGGATTAAGTTACCTTTTGTACAAATGTCCAGTTGAGGATTGATCAGACTGGTCTTAAAAACTAACTACCTCTTCAGTTTCACAAGTGTTGAGTTGCTTGTGACAAAAGAAAAAATTCAGTAGAGCTGCTGCTGTTTATTTTTTTCTTTGTATTCATAAGAGTGAATGATGGCGTGTCTTGTGCACTGCATTGTGGCACGACTTCAGAGCAAACCAGATTCTGTGATCTGTTAAACAAATGTCAAACCGAGTGTTTGTTTATGCCACCTAGATGAGACGCTGAACTTCTGCATACAGGACACACATGCCTAAAGTTAGATATCAGGTGTACTTACTGTGACAACACTAAGGGGCAAACGGGGTGAGGGAGGGAGTGAAGGAGAGGTAGAAACGTCCTGTCAGAGCAGCGTCAGCAGTCAAGCTAGGAGACTGGCCCATCCATTACGTTACCTGTCTTCTAGAGGCAGCCAAGGCATGCCCTGTTTTCCCCTTATGAGGCAAATTGAAGCTGGGGGTTAGGTCCCCTCTTTCTCTTTTCCCTCATGCGTTGCAGTTTATAGCAGTCCCCCATCCTCCCCCCTCTCACATCTCCATCCCCATCCCCCTGCGTATGCCTACTTTGCTTGCATAGGCCTGAGCTGATATGCATTATCGCTGGGCTTTTCGCTGAAAGCCAGTCACTTTGCATGTGTCCTCTGCCTGGCTCAGCACGGGAGGGGGTGGGGGGAGACTCCCAGGTCAACAGTGCGTGTGCTGATGGAGGCAGGTGAAAGTGAGATGGACTGTCAGGCTTCTTAATAATGCCCATAGAGAAAAAGTCTCTCAGACCATCACCTTCCACTTTCTATAAACTGCAACTCACAGGGCAGATGCTCTGTTTCCTATCCAAATTTGTAAGATGACTGGATGATTTTTTTCCCTACTCTCTCTCTAGTTTTTTCCCTTTTTCATTTCCCTCCCCCAACTCCCTGCACTCTCGACTTTATGAATTTACTTAATTGACGCTGGAGAGGAGCATGTGGGACTTTGAGCTATTGATTTGCTGTAGGCTTCAGCGTGGTTGGAAATACCAGCCAGTCTCTGGGGCGGACTCATGAAGCTTTCTACCTCCAGTCCCTCAGCACTGGGAAGCCGGCCTTTTCAATGGATTTCTTCATAATGTCACTGTGGAAAGCTAATGCTTTCACTATATAGAGGGCTCCACTGTCCCTATGGAGCGCTCACCCCTTGACCACATTTGTCATACCCTAGAAGCCATATTGTACAGCCCCCTGCCCTGATAATTCTCTTGACAAGGGACCACGACCAGGAGTAAGTCAGCTAAAGCTTGATTTTTGCTACGTCAAAAAATGTCATGGCTGGTTAAGAATGCTGCAGTGCCACATGGAGCCCAGTGGCTACGACAAAAATGCTTGCCTCTTTACATTTATATTCTGTGAGACTGACGTTGAAAGAAAGAAAGGAGGGAGATTTAAGCGAATTTCTGGTTTCTTACAACTTGGATCTTATTTACAGTACTAAGCATAATTTGTATTTGCATTGCTACAAAGAAGTCTGACAGATCAAAAAACACTAAATCTAAACTATGCCTACACTATACCCAATTTAACTAAAATTATTTGGCAGAGAGAATGAAGAAGAAGAGAAAAAATATCACTCAAATTGTCTACTGTAAGCATCCATCACAGTATGGAGACTGTATTATATTATGGACTATTAAAACTTGCGTGTGCTCATTTTGTGTTTTTACCTAAGACCTCAGTCACACAGGCCTAGAGACCAGTTGGAGACCCCCTAGGAACCATGGGTTGCTAGGTAAAAATGTGTATTCCATGACTGGTTGGAGACTGATTGCTGGAAGTTGCTGGTTGAAATTGGACGAAACGAGGTTGCTGCACCCAAAACCTCTGTATGATTGCTATGGTTGCTCGCAGATTGCTGTGGTTGCAGACAGTTTGCAGACAAGTTCCATGCAACCACTTGCCAACTACTCACCAAGTAGAAGTGAAACTTGAAAAAGTACGATCCAAACCAAAAATGGAGAACATTCATCTGGAAAAGATAATTTGTGCTTTACCGCTGCAACCAACATCTTTTAAAAAGCGCAACTTTTACTCACTTTTACTACTGCATGAGTAGTTGGCGAGTGTTTGGCAACAAGTTGGCATCTTTTGTGCAAACAATGAGCGACAATGGGAATCTGCTGGTGACCAAAGGAATCACAAGGACGGTTTTGGTGCAGGAAACCTCTTTGCAACCGATTTCACCTGGCAACCGCTTGCCAACCAGTCAGGGCACACACACTTATCCCTAGCAACCAATGGTTGCCAGGGGTCACAGAACAGTCTCTAGGCCTTTGTGACTTAAGCAGCAACCTCTGACACTGAAAAATGAGGTCAGTGGTGCAAGTGCCAAAAACAGAACAAAATACGTTATGTGTAACCAAAAACCACCAAATATATTATTGTAAGCAGTATGAAAAGGAGGGCAGAAATTTTTATTTTGTGTTGCAGATACCTTTAATTCTAGCTCAAATATTAAATATCATAGAGCTAACCATAAAAGCAGCAAGCATGGTTAGCTCTTTGACTTTGTGTTTCTTGACCACCTCAAGCTAATGTAGTATGATACTATGGGAATAAGGTGCAAGCTATTGAACCATATTTGGACATAAACCTCTGAGGCTGAAAAAAGAAGCCAACACAAAAAAGTGCAAAAAAAAAAAAGAACATTGCATACTGGCATGTTCTCACTGATATTTGATCCAAATAATATCAGTGCATCCCTCCTCTTAGGGTGTTGTTCTGTCTCTTATCAAGTTGTGTCCTTACATAAGTATTCATGCCATAACTTACAGGTTTCCATCCATCCTCTTCCGCTTATCCAATTCAGGGTCGCGGGGGGGCTGGAGCCTATCCCAGCTGCCATAGGGCAAGAGGCAAGGTACACCCTGGACAGGTCGCCAGTCTGTCGCAGGGCTAACACAGAGAGACAGACAACCATTTACACTCACATTCACACCTATGGGCAATTTAGAATCACCAATTAACCTAACCCCTCTAACTGCATGTCTTTGGACTGCGGGAGGAAGCCGGAGTACCCGCGAGAGAACCCACGCAAACACGGGGAGAACATGCAAACTCCACACAGAAAGGCCCCGGCCAGATGGTGGAGTCGAACCCAGGACCTTCTTGCTGTGAGGCAACAGT
>VUQS01013257.1:11914-23022 GCA_015108495.1 Heterochromis multidens
AAATAAAAAAAAAAAAAAAAAAAAAAAAAAAAAAAAAAAAAAAAAAAAAAAAAAAAAAAAAACATGTAGGAGAAAACGTGCTTTCACCAGAGATTAGATAAAAAATTAAATAGGTCACTGCCAATAAATGGTTTTTGGGTGTGTTATCCAAAACCTCTCATACAAGATGCGATTATGTCACTGTATAAACAGATGAACATTCAGTGATGCTTAGTGATAGTCAATGATAGTCAACCTGAAACACATCAGAGAGAGTGACTCACGAGAAAGATTTAATATGTTAAACTGGTTCACTCAGACACATTAACTTCAATAATCTCTGCTGTAATTATGAGGGAATCTGTGGAACATTAATGACACTCAGATGACGCGCTGTTAATAATCTGGCATCAGACCGCACACATGAGTACATGCATATTTGTATCTACAGAGATGATGTTTAAATAATGAAAACAAGCCTAAACTGCATTCAGTGTTTCAGGTTGCATCTGTCTTAAGACAGAGGTACCGCTGCATTCACTTGCAGGTGGGACAATAGTACTAGAGTATAAATAAAGATTGGAAGTGTTCTTCATCAATTACACACACTACGACATGCATATACATGCACATGGGCCTTAGGAGACCAGTGTCTCTCAGCATGAGTCTCCTAAGCATGGGCATGTTTCTGGTTGTTTGGCTTTAACACTTCTGATATTCTCTTTAAATGCCAGCATCTGTAAGATGTGGACAGATTAAAATGTTATAGATGAGATAGGTAGACAGAGATAACTCTCCTACCTCATTAAACCTATGACTGTTTGTAATTATTGTCCCATCTCGTGAGTGTGAACTTTGATTTTGTCCCACAGCAGGTAATACCATCATGTCTTATGGGTAATGTGATCACTAGTGTGGTCATGCAGCACACTCTGTGTCTCCATGTATCTATCTTTCCACCTGACAACCTGTCCTTCATACATCACTGAGCCCTCTTTGCTTACTCTTCCCTCCCATCAGGTCCCCATCTGTCTATGGTAGTCATAGATGGGTAGATCATAGATAGAGCAATTCCTGAATGCATTTCTTTTCACTGTGTCTCTCCTCTCATATAGGACATGCTCTAGGTGGCTAAATAACAGACTCCCATCAGCTATGCATTAACTGTTTCTCTGGGCTTCACAAAATTATAAAGAACCCCAATGTACCTGCAGATCTTTGTTTATTTTAAAATTTCTCTGCATAAGCTGCAAAAGAATGTTAGATCAATATCTGTATATGCAGACATTTAGGGGACTAATGAGACCAGCAAAACTATTATTTTTGGCCTCTGCTGGAGAACGACAGGCATTCTCTCTTGAAATGACTTTGCTTTAATGTTTTGCTTATGTTTGCAGTCACTTATTTTATGTTCAAATTTTACTTCGTACAGAGTATACTTCAACAGGATACTAATCTTTTTCTATATACTATTTGGGAATAAGTTATGCAACTTCCATATCTAGTTATTAGTCTTAATAAAAGCTGGGTGCTGCTTCATATCAGTCATTTAGAAAACTGTGCAGGAATTATATATTGGCTTAAATCTTGTATGATAAGACAATAGTATACATATCTTTTGTTTTCCACCAAACATGGAAAGCAACTAGTGAGGTATGAAGAGATATTTAGCGTAAAGTGGCAGAGGAAAATGGAATCCTTACCTCTGCATTACACCTCCTGCTCTCAGGGAGGCTGAATATCTCCAGTCTGAACTCGGTACCTTGGGCTGCAAGAGAGAGTGAGAGAAATTTAGTCTTAAGTACAGGCGAAAGCCAATACCATCTCATTAATAAGTCATGACAAGAGCTCCTAGTGCACCACACACACATTAACACACAAGCTAAGGCACACAACCACAATCCGTAGCAGTGATAGCTTGCTCCTTCCTTTGCAGAAAAATGACTGATGAATCAAAGCATGTAGGTGCACTCATCTCTTCCCATCCCCACACCCTTGTTTCCTCCCCCTCCCTCCCCACTCTCATCCATGACTTTGGGGGGAAAAATGACTTTGAGAAATTTAACTCCAGCAGCCTACCAACCCTGTAGTGTTTCACATAACACCTGAAGCCACAGCCAGAATGAGTCCTGACTGACTCAGCTGGGTGTTGTGTGTTTATTACCACTGAAACTCTCATGTTGCTTTATATACTAATGATGGACTCATGTCAAATTCACAACTGCTAACCCAGTGTCTCTTCCTCTTCCTCTCCATTCCCTACCATTACTAGGCATGTTTTTCAGCTATGTTTAATCAGGTTTTTTAATAGCCTGCATCATCAGCTACGTTTTTCCTTCTCACCAAACCCCCACCCTTTCTCCATTCTGCCTCTGTATATTCACCACCTACTCTTCTGTGTTTTTGAGTTCTTCCTGTTATATCTTTTTTACGCTGATCAAAACCTTGAGTTTCACTGGCACACAGTTTGCTTGAGTGAGTCTGACACATCTCACCATGGTAACTGTGAAGAGTGCAGTGTATATTTTACTCTACACCCACCTCCCCCTGTCAGTTCAGCCAGTGAAGGTCATGGGTGGAGAAAGGAAGAGGGTGGGGAGGGCAGATATCAGATTATGTCCCTCTGCATCTAGATTCAGACAATTCTACAGAAAAGGGACAACGACCATCACGCTCTATGATTTACTGTCAGTGATGCAATTTGTTAATGAGACCCTAATATGAGACTTCAGTGTTTGCTTTCCAGTAAGTTCCCATTCAAATACATAAAGGTAAAACAGCATAGAACCTGAAAAAAAAAAGTGGTTAGAGGAATAAATGTCAGCTTGCAGCTTCCTAGGATGAGGCTCACAATGCAGCAAAATGGGCTGTTCACAGCAACCACATAACCGAGATGAGATAGCATTTTCTCAAATCTCAGCCTAAACCACTGACAGAGACATACCAACCTGACCAAGGACACTAAATTCCCCCTGCCTGGCCATGCAGCTCATAAGAGACCCATTTGCAATCCCATTTCCTTTCAAATATGACAGATGTTCACTTGCTACTGAAGCTGCATTGACCTCCATGAGTCTGCAGTGGACATTCATCACCCTTGAAATCCAATATTTGGTCTTAATGAGAGAAGCCTGGTATTCCTCCTGGAGTCTTTCAAACAGAGCAGAATGTCTACAGGGATATAGAGTACTTCAGCATCTTTCCATACTAGAAACTAAAGGTGAACTTAATTATATGGAGACAATTGCTCACCAAAAAGCAATCAGTGAACAGATCATTTATTTAGACTGGAAGGAAAATATGTTAGGTTGGCATTATATACACAGTTAACACAGGTTATTTTCCTCATTTTACTTTTCGAAAAATTCAAATAAAGAGAGTGGAACAAGAAATAAATAAATAATCCCTTCATAATAAGACCAGATTGTTCATAAATGGGACTAAACGGCTTTGCTTAATGTTCGCCCTGTTGCTACACAGCAGTGGCCAAAGGGAAACTGGTCTGCCTGGCCGTATGGTGTTTATGGGGGTAAATGAAATCACACACACTAGACCACACACACATTAGATAGAAGCATCTGGAACATAAACATGTCTGCAATTTAGTTAGTATTCCTCCTAAGGGAAAACAGACATATAAAACTAAAGCATTCACACAGTAAATGTAAACAAAAACAAATACAATGAAGAAATAAAACCCTAAGAGAAAGAGAAATCAATGCATTCTGTTTCATCATCTGAAAGGGAGAACCCAAATTAAGTGCAGATGTAAAAAAAGATTCCCATGGGTTTTCAGTATATTAATTTCCTTGCCTCACAGTACATGATAAATTAGGGATAGAAAAGAAGCTTTTTGTGTCGGACACCCATTTTCTTGCCTTTCCCTCCATTCTTCCCTCGCCTTCTGAATGAGCACTCCTAGCATGGATACAGAGCTCACACCTCCGCCATCAACACTGTGTCCAATCACCTTTTATCCCCCGCCTCATCTGTGTGGAGGCAGCCAATCCATGCACAGCACTGAGAAACACATCGCTGCCATTTAATTACATATCAAGAACAAACATGACTGGCATTTAATGAGGAACACTTCAAGTGATAGCTGAACAATTACCTTAATATTTTCTATATCCCTCTTTTTATCACTTATATTCTCCTGCATTCTCAGCACTGTTCAGACAGGCTCTGGGACAAGCGCAAAAAATGTGTATCCAAAACTATAGCTGTTTTACTATAATCAGAAATGAGGCAAACAGTTCAAACTTTCACACAACCAAAAAAAGAAAAGAAAGAAAGAAAAAAACATGAAACCATGAAATGAAGCTCTACTCTGAATGAAACTCAGACACAGTCTCTGCCTCATTTCAATTCTTTACCGATTCCCAGAGCCTGACTTATTCTTCAGTACCAAAGAAGTACGTGACCAGAAGAGGATATTTTGGTGCAGTGGGAATGGGGGCCCTTGCAGCTGGCAAACTGCACTATTTCCCAGATTCTCTCTCTCTCTTCTTTTCCTGTCTATAGATATGACCACCCATTGCCCTCTGGACCCACTGGACTTGAATATTGTGGCAGTAAGATGACCTTAGACAAATCGCACAGGCTGCGTGGGGCTATAGGTGAACAAGCTATGCTAAATTTACCAGTTTGTTTTGAAAAAAAAAACTGGTAAGTAAAGGGAAAGAAAGATACAGCAAGTGAGAGGAAGATATGGCTCACCTTGTTATGAACAATCCTATTTACTGTGAAGGACAGACACATTTTAACGTTTTAAAACCCGAATCATCAAACAACTGGTCTTTTGCAAATGTGGCACACAAAAACAATATCTAGCCTACCAAATACACAAATCAAAATGTACCCACCCACTCACTCAAATAACCACACAATCCAGAGAAGCAACCCACACTGTCATACCAAACCAGCATCAAGATGCACACCTGAAGGTAAGTAAGATGAAAGCTAAGCTATGTACATAAACAAAATGATGATATCACTTTCTTTATCCTAACAGACACAGATCAAAACAGTTAGTCTTAGAGAACTAACAAAACACTGGGAGTGGTACGTGTGTTTTAATCATTTGGACAAAAGTGATATAAATGTTTTTCTTACTTGGAAAAAAGGAAAAGCAGCAACACAATATATTTTTAAAACATTACAGCCCCACAGCCACAAATTTCAGCTGCAATACTACTGCAAGAACAACACCCAAGAGCAAACCCTGAATAGTACCTGTTGTAAAGAAATCTAAAATAGCAAACATATAGATCAGACCACAAACACACCTGAATGGCTGTTGCATCTGGCATACTGAGACGCCGTACAAATATCTGGCTCTGTCCACTGTGGCTGGTGACGTAGCCTGAACCCCAAGTGCCACTGTGTGGCCGTCCAGTGTTGTAGAACATAAAAGTGTCACTTCCTGATGTGGCAGTCAGGCATGTCTTGTAACAGTACGTTTTGGTCAGAGACCCGTTTCCCCGCACTTCAATATAATGCGGTTCCACCTTGAGGTCACGTCGCAGGGCCACATTGTTGACTTGCTGCCCTCCACCTGCAGCTCTTGCTCCACCACCACTGCCACCTGCTGTGGTGCCTCCTTCTGGTAGACTCTTCTTGGATACACAACATGGGCAACAGGAGCCAGGCTGGGTACAGTAGGCATGGCATCGCACAATTGCCAACACAAAGACAGTGACCAGGAATACAAAGGTTGTGGCACTCAAGGCAATGATGAGGTAGATAGTGACATTGGAAAACATTAGGGTACTGTCGGGCCTGATGATGCGTTTGGTTTCAGGCGCCAACTTCGGAGGCAACTCCATCACATGTACATAGATTGTGGCGGTGGAGGAGAGTGGGGGTAGGCCATTATCGCGCACAAGTACAGTCAGAATGAAGGAGGTGGAGTTATCTTCTATGACACGCCGTGTGGTGCGGATCTCACCTGTGTACTCATGCACCTTGAACAGATCAACATCTGTGTTGGTCTGCTCCAGGGAATAGAGGAGCCAAGCGTTCTGCCCAGCATCACCATCCCATGCAATAATCTTGCTAACCAACACTCCTGCTTCAGCATTCTTCATTAGTGTCTCTGTGGTGCGGCTTCCATTGGCAGGTGGGTACACTATCCTGGGCACGTGATCATTCTGATCCATAATGTAAACATAAACTGTGGCCACACGACTGAGGGGAGGTACACCATTGTCCTGGGCTTTAATCTGAAAATGAAACTCTCGCAGCTTCTCAAAGTCAAAGGCTCTCAGGGCATAGGCCTCACCTGTATCAGGTTTGATGCTGACATAGCTGGCAATAGGGATGCCATGGTTGTTGTCATTGAGGACAGTATAGGTGATGCGTGCATTTTCTCCAGCATCAGCATCTGTGGCCTTAACCACACAGAGAGATGCACCAGGAGCATTGTTCTCTGTAATATAAACAGTATATGATGTCTGTTCAAAACGAGGTGGGTTATCATTAACATCTGCAACATCCACTTTAAAGGTCATTTGAGATGACAGGGGTGGGATGCCTCCATCCACAGCATTGACTGTGACATTGTAGGATGAGATGGTTTCCCGGTCCAAGAAAGCTGATGTGACAATGGTATAGTGGTTGCGGAAGGACTTGATCCTAAAAGGCAAATTGGGCATGATCTCTAGAGTTACTTGTTTGTTTGGTCCAGAGTCATGGTCAATCACACTGATCAATGCTACCACTGTGTCAGCCCGAGCATCTTCACGTACAGGGCTGGAGAGTGAAGACAGTACAATCTCAGGAATGTTGTCATTGACATCCAAAACTTCTACAACTACTTTACAGTGTACTGCCGTGGGGGCTGGCCCTTTGTCCATTGCCTGTATATACATTTCATAAGAGTTTGTCTCCTCATAGTCTATGTTGTTTTTTACCCTAATTTCCCCTGTGTCTGTGTCCATAGAAAACATCTGTCTGACTCTTTCTGGCGTGTAACTGCTGAAAGAGTAAAAAACCTCCCCATTTAAGCCATCATCAGGGTCTGTTGCATTTAGCTTGATTACAAGTGCACCCTTTGGAGAGTTTTCAGACAGTTTTACTTTGTACACAGAGCTGTCAAATGTAGGCGAATTGTCATTAGCGTCGAGGACACGGACATTAATTTTGGCGGTGCCAGTTCGCTGTGGGGTGCCTCCATCCATTGCTGTCAGAATAAGCTGATGAGAGGACATCTGCTCCCGGTCAAAGGACTTTTTGAGAATGAGCTCAATGTGCTTATTATTTGAGAAGGCTTTAATGGAGTCTAGAGTGAGGTGGTCGTTTGGGCTGAGTCGATACTGCTTCACAGAGTTGGAGCCGTCATCTGCATCCTGAGCACCTTCGATGTGGAAACGGGACCCGGGCACAGCGGATTCGGACACCTCAAGCTGATATTCATCTCGAGGGAACTGTGGCGCGTTATCGTTCACGTCCAAAATCTCAACCTCCACGTTGTGCACCTCAAGCGGATTCTCTAATACCACCTCCAGGCTGCGTGAACAGGTGCCACTGAATTCACAAAATGTCTCTCGGTCAATGCGGTCACTCACCACCAGTTTCCCGGTTTTGTGGTTTATGGTAAAATATCTCCGTCCACTGTCCGATGTAATTCTGATGCGTCGAGTGGAAAGTTTTCTCAGATCCAGACCCAAATCTCGGACAATGTCACCGACCAGTGCTCCGTTCTCCAGCTCCTCTGGAATGGAGTATCGAATTTGTGCATTTGTAAGGCCACTGAGTACGACGATAACCAAATATAAAGAAAAAGGCACATTCCTCTTTACACTGTAACAGCATCGCACCGTCACAGCCATCGCAGGCAGGCAGAATTTGCAGACGGGTTGGAGAAATCTTTCCGCCTTTTCAGCTTGCTGTGGGTCCCCACCCGCCTCATTAAAAACGAGGGAATAGACCGCGCATAACTCCGACTATGTGCAGAATAAACACCGCATCTTCTCAGGTGCCTGCGTAAATGACATTTTTTCCTGCGTATCCATATTTTCCTTTGTCTGTCTGAGTGGTGTTATTAATTTAATCTATCCCTCTAGCAACGCTGACTCCTTTCACAGATGCCGCCTATTGCTCTCTCTCTTTCTCCCTGCGATGTGGCGATGCTGTCTGTGGGCAAAGGGGGAGGGCGAGCTTCTCGCTCAAACGATGCTGACTGCATTTCAGCACCTCCGACAAAATAATCAAACACCATCAAATAAAATTCAACCTCAAAAGACCAAACCTCGGGAGTTTTATCAATATATCTATCTACAAATCAGGATAAACATGCAGCAGCAGGCGACATCTGTGTACTGATTTCGGAGAAACGAACACAATCGTTTTCCCTCTTTTTTTGTGAGTGCCACCGCCCTTTTCATTGTGCGCTGGGAAACTGATTTATGAAGCAGCCTGGAAATTAGACTTCCTCGCTGATGCAAACCCACAATAACACAGAAACGCTCTAGTCAAACGAAAAAAATAGATGTTTTGGAATAAAAGAAACAAAAACAGACCAATTGTGGAAGAGCTCCTTGTAAAAGGTGTGACACAGTGTTAAGCGTATTGATCCAATTTAAAGAGGGTTTTTTTTTTTAACTCCAGTTTTATATCAAAACAAACGCAATGGGGATAAAGGGAGGTGACGAGTGAACTGATCACACCGTCAGGCAAATAGTGCGGCGGATCTGTCTTTTTAACGTTGTCCTGCTCACGCGTTAAGTGCTACGAGACAGGCGACTTCTGTCAGAACAAACACATTTCTGTTCCTTCATGATACCACTCTGCCCTGCAGTGACAGCTGACGATGTTTTGCACTTGAACATCGGTGCTGCAGAGTCATTTGCACCCCAGGTTCAGACATAAAAGACAAAGCCCGTGACATAATGAGGTTGTTCACTGGTGACTACACTAACCGGGTCAGAGACAAATGCTCCAGATGTAACCCTATTCCACATCTGCCAAAAGACCACGCTGGGCTCTATAGACAGTACAGATTATGCACACAATTAAACTACAGTATTCTTGAGTAACCACAATAGCATTTACTGAAGCACTTACAGAAAGCGTTAGAAGGATTCTTGCAAACATGGACGCCTTCCCTCCGTTATCAGCGTTATGTCCTTAATTAATAACACATAAAGCCTGCAGCTACTAAACCACATCACCAATCCCATGGTTTCAGTTTCATCCGAAAAAACGAAACACAAATGGAATCTCACATTTGCTGCCTTGAAGTTTCAACACCAAACTTTGTGACAGATGGAATCGCGCATGTGTAGCAGGTGGTAACGTCATCCTTCGCGGGGTGTCCTTAAATTACTCGGTACCCAGTATACAAGTTGATTGGACGAGACCTTACGCCAAATTCAGTCAAGAGGACACAGGGTATTGGACACTTCTGACGAGTGTTTAGTTTAATATGAACAGCAGAGATTCACGTGGAAACGTCATCCTGAAGGCCACCAAGAATAAATGATTAAACGATGATGCATCCATAGAGTACCGACATTTAAAAAAGCGTTGATGTGATCTGTTCCCACTCTTTAAACACTAACTTGTGTAAAGTTATTCGTTGTGAAGATCTGGCCTCGTGAAACCCCGAATCCTCTTCAACACGGCCACTGGGCCAAGATGAGCGTCTACCGCCCACATAATCTTTTCTTTTTTCTGGTGCTCTGCCACTGTCACCTACGCCCGTCTGCCCACGGCGATGACAGTGCTTGGCATCTCGGGAAACAAAGAGAAGACAGTGACTCACTCGGGTGCTGCTAGTGGATGAACGGATACAGAGCGATTCTTCACACTCCAAAGCAACACGAATAGGTGGCGTAATGGGGAGTTGGAGAAGCAGACAAATGTTATGTACGAAAGTCCGATGTTGTTGTGCTAAAATGTGTTTTCAAATGACGTCATTTGAATATTGTTTCTTCTTCTTGTTTTTCAGAGTCCTGCAAAACCCTTTAAAGGTTTCTTAAATTTATCGTGAATTTCTACATGTGCATTATCAACACAGCGAGCAGCATTGATTTCGTCACTTTTTTTTTTCTAACAGTCTCAGTTGGGTTTATATGGGTCTGCTACACTAACCGTGACATTTAGTTGATTTTCCCGGTGGAGTGTTTAACCCCTCGTGTTTGGCAATGATACAAAAATGGAGAGAGTCGACGTTTATCTCGTAAACAATAAACAAAGAGCTGAATTTACACGTGCTCTCTGCACTTGTCTTTTGCATTCCTCTCCGCCCTCCTCTATATTTTTCCCAGTGCATTTCTGTCATACAGCTTTCTAATACCTATTCCTGCTTCATATACGCCCATCTGTTTCAGCGTTAATTGCATGCCTCTGAGCTCTAGATTATTTAATTTTTTCACTCAAGGGCGCTGCAGATAAAGTTATCAACAATATCCCACCTGCAAACAGACACCTGTCACGCCTGAACAAATACTGATTTCAAAGCGGTAACTGGCTAATTTGTATTTATTTTTACTTTATAAAAATCACAGGTTATCAAAGATTCGCTTTTCATCTATTCGTTCACTTGCCATCAACTTTTGATTCTTTATCCCTAGATATTCACTTTCTCCAGTCTCCAGTCTGGAGTGTCCCCAGCTGCGCTTCTGTCAGACAGCCGCTGTTTCAGCTGATGGCTGGCTGAGGGACATACTGGGTTCTTAAGTGTTTCGTGCCTTTTGCAGCAGCTTTATACGTGCAAGCTTGTGACAGAGAAAAATTCAGACTCTCTCTTTGTTCCTTTTCTGTACCAGAATATTAACAGCCCCATTACATCAATTATGCAAGATGACCACGATATTAATAATATTCCCTTCAACCTCATTACTACTGTAAGCGGCCACTCTAAAAGTCATTCATATCACTTCCCCTAAGAGTTTTTCATATGGAATACCCCATTTTAGTGAGTCAGAGCTGAAAACAGAGACACCCATAGAAACAGGTCACAGCTGGGCTATCATTAAGCAAAGATCCCTCAGTAAACACATAAAAACAGAGGCAGTCATGTAAACTTAAAGGGCATTTGCGCCTGTAGGCATTTATACTCGCACCAAGTGAGTGTAAGGGGGGGGGGGGGGGGAACAAAAAAAAAAAAAAAAAACTTATTTAGG
>VUQS01013269.1:7711-18179 GCA_015108495.1 Heterochromis multidens
CCTGTTCAGCATCTTTACAATTTTAAAAAAAAAAAAAAAAAAAAAAGAGAAATGCTTAAAAATCAAACTGTCAATGATACTTTTCTATGAGATGGAGACAGTTTTAACTGAATCAGTCTGATTTTACACACGGTGTCTTTGTATTTGTCTGGCATGCCATGAAAGGATGATTAAAACCCTCACAATTATTCTCATTTCAGTCCCCAAAGCACCAAATCAGTCCTTATCACAGTAGGCAGTGTTTAGTTCCCTTGTAAACATTGTATTGGGGCAATAAAGTTTTAAGTTTGAGGCTTGATTTCATTTAATCACATTTCAGAGGCGGTATGAAATCAAAGGTCAACATTCCCGTAAAATGATTTCTAATCATCATGGAATAATCATCCTTCAGAGAGTCGCGACGCTGCTTCTTTGATTCAGGGCCGAAATGTGGGCGCTGCTACTCTTGGACCAACCAGGGGGGAAAAAATGTAAAAAAATAAATAAATAAAATAAAAATCAGTGTATTAAAAGTGTGTTCACCGTCATCTTTCATTATGAAGCATGTTTAAAAAGCAATGACGGTAATAAATAGCAACAAATACAATTTAAAAAAAAACAAAAAAAAACAAAAGGCACAGACTCAGCAACTCTGGTCTCAAGTGGAAGAAACATCTTCTCTGCAATAAGAATTAAAGGAATAAAATACAGTAGAAACCCAACCCATGTCCCATCGATTAGAACACACTGTAGGAGCTATCATAGTGGAAAAGATATGATAAAATTACATAAAACCTTAAAATCTGCTTACATTTACAGTATTTTTTTATGCCTGCTTTGGCTCAGAAACTGCAGAACTCAAAGACCCACACTAACCCACACGTAAATCACTTTTTATCAGCACAGGCTGCACCGAATAAGATTAATAAATCAGTGCAGCAGCGTTTCAACTATATCATATATCATATATTATATATATATATTTTTTTTAAGTCATATAAATTGTGTTTACAGTAGCTTTTTTGTGGCTGAAATCTCTGTTTCTATAAAAAAATCAACTTGTTTAAACGTGCTGCAGCGTAAAGTCAGACTTAACACACATTTACTATTATACATAAAACATACCATTTACTCATTTGACCGGTTTAAGTGTAAAATCTAATGATTTTAATCGGACAACTTGTGTGAAGCACCTCAAACCTGTTGACTGTATTTTATTTATCAGGTTTAACAGAGTAAAAAGCTCATTCAGAAGTCAGTCTTCAGCTTTAAATGCCAATTTATTTTCTCCATAACATTTGTAGCCTTTGAAATCTCTTATGCTCGCTTTATTTTGATCGATGTAGTTACAGTTTTAGAAAGTAAGAATGAATAATCTTAGGAGATTAACATATTGAAAATCGTCATGTTCAGATTAATTATTTAATACCCATTTCGTTTTCTGAGTTATGTGAGATTTAGTGCCACAATTAGGAGTGCAGGAATTTAGCACAAAGACTGAGCCAAAGTGACAGAAAAACACTGTAAATCTCTGCAGATGAAAGATGGATCTTCATCTTTGATAGAAAACATTTGAAATGTGCAGCAGGGTGGTGCAGCAAGCAGCAAAAATAAAAACAGTCAATTCAATCTGCTCTGCAAACAAGCACCCACTGAATTTCCAGCTGTATGGGCGCTGCTCGGCAGCTGGGACTGACCTCTGACCTTCAGACTGCGTATCAGCCTGCTGAAAAGAAAGATCAGGAGTGTGTTGGCACTAACACAAACAGGCACAGTGTGCATGAAGGTCCAGAAATCAGAATTAGGCCCTCTGATTGTACAGCACGCTAAACAGGCTCCAAAGTTACAGTTATCTTCATATTTGGCTCTTGGAGCTCTGAACTGGCTTGTGGTTGGGTTAGTGTGAGAATCAAGTGTAGTTAAACGAGGCAAGTTTGGATTTGAGCATGAACAGCACCAAAACATCACCCTGAACAAACTTAGAAGACCAACACAAGAGGCGGGGGATTAAATTAAAATAATAAAAAACAAAAACATGGAGCATTTTGTGTGTTATGATATCAGTAGCTCTCCGTTCATGGTTTAAACACTCATTTGTTTCAAAGAATAATTTGTCTGTTTTTAGAACAGACAAAAAGCACTTAAAAATAATCAAAATGTGTATGACATCATCTTTACTGGACAGAGTCCGCAGGTCTTTAAGTCCTCTCTAAATACAGTATAATACATACAGTAAACACTCCATCCCCAAACACCTGCATCTATAACACAGGCACTACCATCATACATCATTCATCACCCATTAGTGCTCCTCTCTGATTGGTTTACCTTCACTTTCATCACTCTTTATCTCAACTCTACCTTCTCTCTCTACATTGCTCTGTCACTGTCACACAAGGTGTTCTTGCTCCGCCCACTCTTCAGGTGACCGGTCCTCCTCTAACTGAAGGACGAGGTCCAAGTCTCTCTCTGTTGCTGGGGCAGTGTGTGCGGGACTGTTTCCATGTTGGGAGTGTGAGCACGGGTGTGTGCGCGCTTCGTCCAGCGACAGGTCAGCCACACACCCTGCGTCCACACCCTCTTCTCCAGCGTCTCTTTTTTCCAACTCCAGAGTGCTCGGCCTCGACGTCTTTGGGCCCTCCGCACCCACAGCAGCCCCCAGTGGGGTAGTCGCCAACCCTCTGCCCACTTCTGGTTCACCCTCCAGGGGCTGCCAGATGGGGGCAGAGGTCTCAGTCTCAGTGTGTGTGTCAGGAGAGGAGTCTGTCTCCGTGGTGGGTGGGGAGGGGATGAGAGCCAGGCTCTGGGGGTTGTTCTGGGGATTTATGTTGTTGTTAAACCAGGCCATGATGTTATCCAGCAGCTGAGCACTGGCTGTGGGGTCCAAAGGCTCCAGGCTCTGAGGGTCACTGGGGGTGAAAGGGCCCCCTGGGGGAATCACCGGTGAGAGCATCAGCTCTGGCTCAAGCTCTGGAGATGGGAGGCACAACTGGGTAGGGGCCTGGGGGTCTGCCTTAGGGGGTCGTTCGAGAGTGTAGGCGGCAGGGCGCTCTGCAGTGTAAGAACTGCTGCGTTCTGGGCAGGGGTTATAAGAGCTGTCTGGTTTAGGGGTGCTGTTGTACGTGGCTGCATGTTCCCGGTTATAGGAACTAGGGTGTACGGGGTTTTGAGTGGGGAGGCAGGAGGCAGCGTGTTCAGCCTTGGCTAAATACGCACTAGAATGGCAGGAAGTCTGCTCTTTGCTGTCATAGCGAGGGTCTGTGATGGTGATATGATCGAGCACATATGGGGCAGTCAGTGCACTCTGGTCCTGTCTATGGCTGCAGTTGCTGTAGGCAGGTTCAGTGGTGTAAGGAGCAGCGAGTGTACTGTGTGTGTATGTGTGGTGTGAGCTGAGCTGCTCCTGCGTGTGTGTGTCCAGGTCGTAAGGAGTGGTTATGCTCCCCAGTTTCATAAGGCTGTCTCCAAGCTCCAGCAGCTCTGCACTGAGGGAGGGAGGAGGCGGAGGGAGGGGGAGGGAGTTGGATACAGAAGGCTGGGAGGTGGAGTCTGTCCTGTTAGGTGGGTGAGGAGGATCCAGGAGGGACGTGGGGAAGGACGAGCCTCTGGCTCCGGGAGGACCCTCTGTATTGAGAGAGTGCAAAGCAGGATCACCCAGGTCTCCTGCTGGAGCCGGTCTTCTCTCCTGTCCTCTGTCCAGATCTACTCTCCCTTCCAGCCCTCCCTCCAGCCCTCGCTCTCGGCGCGACTCCTGGAGCGACAGCTGGATGGCCAGGAGGATGTTGGGATCGTCTTCGTCAAGTGAGCCGAGCGCTCTTCTGCGACCCTCACCCCTCTCTGTGCCTTCTGAAACAGAAAATGTCACATTAAAACACAGACTGCTTTGTGTGGCTTGATTACAAATTGATCCCAGTGATCAATGACTGTGTGCTTTGACTAGAAAAGACTGATGGAGCAATAAAGTAAAATCCCATTTACTGGTTGTCTCGTGCACTGACAAGACAAAATTTATTAATGTAGGCAGGGTACAGAACAGAGCGTGTGCAAATATACTGCCTGTACCAGCTGTATACAGTGCAATACATTAATGAACCTTATACACTACTAAAATGTTCCAAGCTATACTTACTCATTTTTCCATCTGAATAATCCTTTTTGTAATACTTTACATAAGACAATTATACAGTATATTAAAATGCTTGCCACACCTGTGTTGTCACTCCTCCTGTTGGTCTCTGGTGTGTTACTGCTGCTTCTAAGGCTATGCAGACTCAGCATGTCTCCTCTGCGCCGCGGTCTGTGTCTGCGACGGTACTGGATGTCAGCATAATCCTGCAAAGAGTTATTCAGGTTCTATTAATAATAATATAAAAAAAAAAAACAACTTGAGGGAGCTTTTTTGTGTCCAGCAGCTTCACAATGTCAAGCACAGGAAACAACATTTAGCCCATGCTTTTCCCAAATATGCCAAGAAACTGGTGAATTACCTGCGACTGTCTCTCTCTCTGATCTGCTCCCAGTACAGAGTGACGACTTCCCATCTTAACACACATAAGCAAACTATGTCAGCTGCTGCCGCAGTCATGCATTAATACGACCTCATACACAAGTAGGTAACTAAAGCGGAGGTTTAGGAAGTAGCATTAGCGAGGTATGAACCAAGATGTTAGCAGAACAAAGAAAAGTTAGTGTTTGTCTGCGTGATGTGACAGCAGGAGTTTCTGTTTACCTCAGGGGAGGCAAAGCCAAGGTACTCCCAATCCCACGATCCTCCAGGGTAACTGAAATGAGTGTTAACACACAAATGTTTTTTTTAGAGAGGCACGTGTGAAGCAAACTAAACAACACTTAGTTTCAGTTTAAGTTTTTATGCCAGTACTTTATCTCCTGAATCCCTGTAAGCGCCTCTACGCAGTGGATTTGTTAACTAGAGCCAAAGGAGAACCATATTTTGTGTGTGTGTGTGTGTGTGTGTGTGTGTGTGTGTGCACGCTTACTTCCTGCGGGGAGGCTCTGGAGAGTCATTTGGAGCAACGCCACGGGCCACTGATGCCAAGAACTCCTGCCTCTTTTGCTGTACCAGACGGGCCGCGCTGATGATCTTATGGCACGGTGTCCTCAGGTACGGACGGTTGACCTTCTGGGCCAAATCCTCCACAACCATCTCCAAGTCGGTCTGTGAAGACACACAGAAAAAGGTGTTAACTCCTGTCTGCTCAGAGACAGAGGAATGACAGTCACATTTACATTCAGACTGAGCTGCACTTAAAAAAATAAGTGGAAAAAGGAAAGTTGGTATCTTACAGGACACTGTGTCCAAATTTAAGGCCGTTTAATACCACAGTCAGATTAGGGGAAACAGTGGTTGGAGACCACAGCATGACCAAAATTACTGTGACCGTGTGCAATGAACTTGCAATCTCGCTGCTTTTGAAATGGTTGCTTCAAAGATGAGGACCACATCTGCGACCCCTCGCAGTCACTTGCCATCTTCAAAGCAACTTTGGTGCACAAGATGGTGATAAAATGGCAACAAGAGTCAGTCTGCAATTCAGTGGGGTCAAGTTTGCAATTACAGGCAATCTGTTTGTGACAAATCAGCAAAAGTTGCAAATCTGTTGCTGTCTACATACACAAAAATACACATTAACGCTCGGCAACCTTGCAACGTGTTGGCAATCTGTCTGTGTTTACAAATTAGATGCCAATTATTTGCAGACCTTGGCCATTCTGTCTGAGAGTGATTGCGGTCAGTCCCAGTCAGACTGCGATTGTTTGGAGACAGGTTGCCTTCCACTGGGCGACCTGTCTAATCACCTTGCAATCAAAAGTGGGTTGCCCAGAGGTTGAGTGTGTTGCACACTCAACCTCTGGGCAACCAGTTGGTTTGCTGTAACTACATTCAGTCACTGAATGCAAAAACATATTCAGTGCAATCACTTTGCAACCACTGATTTTTCCTAGTCGCAAGAAGGTTGCCGTTCTATTTTTAATCTAGTGTGACTGAACCATAAGTCTGAAAAAAAAATTAAAATGAAATGGATTCTTTTAAATGAATATTATAAAGGATATTCATGGTCCTCCAAGAATTAGTAGGACTTTCCTAAATCATTAACATACCAAGGCCAAAATACCCTCCAAATTTGATTGTGTTTTAAACAGTTTACCCCTACAGGGTCCAGGAGTTACTGGAGGCACTTTAACAGTGTTAGTCTTGCTCATGCAAAGGATGCATACTTGTTGGATATGTATTAGATTACCTGCATGAGCTCAAATATCTCTTTCTGAGTGCTGCCTTGCTGCAGGAAGAAGCCGTATGGGTAAGAGCACTTCAGCACGCGCCGCGTCTTTAGCAGCTCAGTCACGCCATCCTCAATGAAGCGTGTGTCTGGAGGAGTGCCTTCACCTGTAGAAGAAAAGATACACATATACAGCTAGCCATTATTTTAATGAACACAGGATTAATGTCTTATGACCAGAACAAACCAAAGCTTGGGTGCGAGTTTAAAAGACGTGATCTATTTGAGCTTTGGCAAAAACAGATATGCTATTCTTGGGCAAATGATTTGCAGCTGACAAGCAGTTTACTCAGACTCCATTGGAATCCTTTTCATGAGATCAGTGCAGGACACTTACGGCTAATGAAGGCTCTGCTCAGCTGCTCCATCTTCTCTTTAGCTGTTTTTAGCAGCTTCTGCTCCAGCTAACACACAGAGAGAAGAGAGAATATACACATTAGGGGTGGCTGTAGCTCAGGAGGTAGAGCAGGTCATCTACTAATCGGAAGGTTGGTGTTTCAATCCCTGGCTGCTCCAGTCTGCATGCCAAAGTATCCTTGGGTAAGACTGGAGTGTGATAGAAAGCACTTAGGTAGAAAAAGCATAGAAAAAGTGCTTGGGTGAATGAGGCATGTTGTATGAAGTGCTTTTAATGCTCAAGTAGAATAGAAAAGTGCTATATAAGAACCAGTCCATTTACATCCAATGATCACCAGATTTTAATGTGCCTCAAGAAGCATTTTAGAGTTTCACATTTATTGTATGTATTGTGTATTGTTATACACGTGTGTGTTGAGTGTATTACCTTGTAACTGTGTTCATGGTTCTTGAAGCGAGTGTAATAGTGCATGAAACGGTCCAGCTCCTGGAAACTTTTGTGCTTCTTTTCTGCCTGTAACAAAACAACTCTCATTTCATTCAAACTGCTTGCTGTGTGTGTGTGTGTTCTCTGACTGCTACAGGACATTTGAGCATGAGCTTTAATAGTGTATTAAGTGAAGGAGACCGAATAACTCGTGTATATTTATAATCTCAAACTGGTTTCTTGATCATGATGAGTTCACTGTACTCCACAGTCACCAGATCTCAATCCAATAGAGCACCTTTGGGATGAGGTGGAGCGGGAGATTCACATCATGGATTTGCAGCTGAAATCTGCAGCAGCTGTGTGATGCTGTCATGCCAATATGGACCAAAATCTCTGAGGAATGTTTCCAGGGGGAAAGTGGGGTCCAATCAGGTACTAACAATCTATACCTAAAAAAGTGTCCAGTGAATGTATTTTATATTAATGGGAGCCTATATGAGATAAGCTGAGTGTGTAGTCTCCATTTTATGAAAGAGTGAGTGTTTATACCTCTACAGTCATCTCTTTGGACTGCTCTTCAAGCTGCTGGATGACCTCATAGCGAGTACAGCGATAGTAGCCACCTGTTGATGAGCTGTGTTTCTTCCACTCCTCCAGACAGATCCAACAGAAGTCATACTTACACTACAGAGAAAAAAAGCAGCAGTTAATTTCTTAGTTTTAAAACTAAATACAGGATTTTTTTTTTTTTTTTTTTAATATATCAAGTGATCAACATTCATGCCTTTAAACGATGACACACAGCAGACAGAGTTTAGTATACCTTGGCACACTGCATGTGGTTGCAGCCCTCATTCTTCTGAATGGGAGACTTGCAGTTGGCACAAGGTTTGGAGTTGGTCAGCAGCCACAGGCAGTTAGCAGCATCCTCATAGGCCTCGCTCACACCTGCCACTGTGGAAAGCACACACAAACACACAGGTGGACACACACGCATTAGCAACATCTCTACTAACACCTGGCCTGCAGATACATTCCAGCACATTTAGCAAATATCAGTGACCTAAACACCTGCCAGTATCATGGAAAATACAGCAGACACATCATGGTAGTAAGTCCTGACAGCAGCTGTTAACTGCCATATTGTGGGTCAGCTAAAGTGATGGTAAAACAAACAAAACAGCACAAGCTTACACTCCTCAGGCTTCATCTCTGTGACTTTCTGGAGCCAGTTCCTCCACATCTGACAATCACATGGCTCATGGGCCTCGCCAAGGCACTCCCTGCAGACATAGAGGGAGATAAACAGAAGTGAGTACAGTAACATCCAACACACCTAGACTACAGCAGCATAAGAGCAGGCACTCCATTTCTAAGAGTTTCTAGGACTAAAAAACAGAAGGGAAACACACAGAGGGAAAGAAGTCAAAGTTTCTGATAACATTTTTTTTTTCCTGGTATGGTTTAAAATGAAACAGTAATAAATGCTTTTGTGTGGAGTAATAAAGAAAATGTGCATGCACAGTATAGTTTTGATAAAACAGTATTTGTTGATGCAATCATAATCTGTGTGCAAAATGCTGACACCACTGTTCACACAGCAGCCTTCTTCTAGCTGCATAAATGCATGAGCATAAAATAAATATAATATTTAGGTGTGCAGGTTAAATATACTGGCCTGTACTGTAACAGGTGAGATTAGCGTCTAACTTTGCTAAATTACATGTCAGTGATAATGTCAATAAAACATGTATAGAGAGGGGGTGGTGTGAGATGAATGACTATATGTCTAACAAATAAATCATGGAGTTTACCAGCAGAAGAGGTGACCCTTGCCACAATCAACAGCTGGGGAGGGCAGCAGGGGGAAGCTGTGTGGGTCAGTGTCCCCCGGGCCTGGTCGGGTCAGCCTCACCGCCCGCTCACAACGAGCTGCAGGACACCAACGGATGGATGGATTGTTCTCCACAAATGCCTGCAAACAAGGATGTCAGAGACAATGTCAGAGAACAGACAGGGAATGTAAAGAGAAGAAGTGAACCAGAAAAGCTTAAAGAAACAGAGAAAATGTCACAAAAATGTGCAACAAGAAGGAGAACAAATGTCCAGCCTTGAAGTGAAGGTGCAAACTATCATTTTCATGCAAGCTGTGCTTCTACCTTGATGTCAAACTGCAGATATCGCTGGTCCATCTCTCTGGAAACCACGCTCTCTATCACATGCACCGGCACCAGCTGGTAGCACTCATACGCCGGACAGAAGATATTATGAGCATCGCCTTCCTGAATCTTTACATTGAGGAACCTGAGAAACACAAATATAGAACAAAACTGAAATAGATCTGCTTCAATACACACACACTTACTTACACACTGAAAGTTCATGTGCCTACCCCTCCCAGCAGGCTCTGCAGAACTCGTGGCCACAGGACATGTCCACTGGGTCCTCAAAGACTGAGATGGAACAGAGACAGATTCCACACTGCAGGAGGGACAAAAGAGATCAGTCTTATGATTTGCACTGATTTATATTCTGTTTATAAGATTATTTTCTTTTTGACATGTCATTTCCATCCTTATACACAGGGGAGAAAGAATATAACAGAACTGCAGCTACTGCTGTGAAACCTATCAAGTTCAGGATGTTCTGTCTTTGTTGATGAGGATTGGATCAGCCCCATGGTACTTTTTGAGGCTATAGATTGCTGGACTGCTGTAATCTAACCGCATTTCATCTACTGCCCAAACATCTTTTTCCTTGTTTAAGCAACTGTTCAGACTCACAGTTTGTGGCTCAAACATTTTGAAAACCTAAAAGTTCCTCAACCTGGATTTGCAGGCAGACTTCCTCAAGACTGACAGTAAACCAGAGGCTTATGCACAAGGACAAATAATCACTGCTGGAAAGATGGCCTTGACCCCTTTTTAGTAGGATTAGACATTAACCTGCAACCATCAAACAAATGAGACACCTGACAATTCAATTCATTTTGGCTACCAAAGCGAAGAGCACATTGACCGTACTCTGTACTCTTTACTAAATATGCCTACATACTTGATAATTTAATATGAATGACTGATATTCTTATATTAACATATATCACCACTGCTCACCGTAGCCAGGCCCTCCTCTCCAGGCGTGAGGCAGCTGTCGGTGGGGGAAGTGAGGGTGAGAGTGAGGGGAGAGCGTGGGGTCCTAGGAGTGCGGGGCGAGGGCAGGGTGTCCCAGGCGTTATAGCCGCTAGGCGGTGGGGTCGGCATGGCGACACCAGAGCGCTGGCAGCAGCCCTCAGCATCAGACATCCAGGCTTCCAGAAGCTTTTCTCTGTCCCAGTCTGAGTAAGTCAAACACAAGTAGAAAGACTGAGAAAAATGTGTGCATTGTAACAACAGTGCTGCGAGGG
>VUQS01013282.1:3396-15831 GCA_015108495.1 Heterochromis multidens
CTGTACCCGGCACTGCATTAAATGATATCTTTGTTAACTGAAGAGTTCACTCAGCTCCTTCTCATTATGTTTGCATATTTGATCATATTTAAAGTGATTTCACATTCAGTCATTGTTGTGAAATGTGCGACATACCAGTGCTTGCACCTGCCAACATGGTTGGCCTGTTTTTTGTTTACTTCTATTTATACCCCCTATAATTACACTATAATAAATGTGTGGTGAACTCTGATCCTGTTTTAACTCAGATGTCACCCACTGAAATAGTCGTTTCATTTTGTGGAAGTTCACTTTACCTCTGCATTTGACATGCACAGACAGAGGGCTGCTTTAGTGTGTTCACTCTTTAAATCTTTAGCCACACAACAGCACACTTAGTACAGTGATTTAGAGCTGTAGCACAGCAGCACTCCTTTGCTGTTGCCTTTACCATCTTCGCTCAAGGAGTTGAATACCGAGTGTGTATATGTGCCAGAGCACCAGCTTCATATTTCAAAACAGGTCAGGTGTTTATCAACAAAGTACGGTCGCTGTATTTGCAGGTAACTTAATGATATTGGGGCACATACATTTAAAGTATTAGCAATCTGTCAGGATTTCTAAGGGAAATGATATGCTCAGTAGCAGAAGGCTTGTACCACACACAGACACACGCAGATGCTTGCACACACACAGCACTGTCAGAGTTCATAGTAATTAGCATTTGGGTTTCCTTGTAAAAAGGACTTGTACACACACTCTGTCATTAGTTAATGGGCCTTGCAGCCTGTTACCAGGGCTTATTCTCCCTCCCTTCTGCTCCCAGAGGGGCTGAGGTGAGGTGAGAATGAGCCAGGGCTTCTGCTATCAGTCAGCCATATAGCATTAAATACAGCTTGAGTGAGGAGGACCCATATGTCTCTGGGCATTACTCAATTAAAAGTCCCAGCTTCTAAGAAACGGAGCTGGTTGGAGCGGGTTCATGGGAGCTTCCCGAGAAATCAGCTTATGTCCGGCTCTCTCTACAGAGCGGACTACGTGTTCAGGAGGAGCCTCTGTTTAAGGCCAGAGATCCACTAAAACCTGTTGGAACAGTACAGTAGCTTCAGATGAGCCCCAGAGGCTTGAATGTCACTGTTGTCTCCAGATATTAGTCAGCCAGATCAGTAACTGTGGTTTTAGTCATGTATTACAAAGAACCGCTTGACTCTGTGTAAGCTTTTTGAATTTTTTTAGAATGTCTCAAATGGTGAGATTAGGTTAGATAAACTCATTTACTGAATTTCTATGGGCCCACCAGCAGCAACTCAAGGACAAGGAGAGACCCTATTAAATGCCTTCAGAAAGTTGATGATGGAACTATTTAAAAGCACACTGCAGTGTAACTGACAGCTGACTCTTTTGTGCAGGCTCCTATAGGTAAAACCAGCAGTTTATGATGTTATCGTTGTGATTTTCTAAGTACTCAGGATGAAAGACCATCAGACTAACACCTCGAGAAACTACCCTCAGAAACACTTTCTCGATAAGCTGTGTTTTTTTTATCCAACTATAAACCGTCAACACATTATGAAGTAGCACTGACATTCTGCAGAGCTGCAATGTAGATATTCAGCAAAACTAAGGTAATCTTAAACCATTTAACAGACAGAGTAAAGCAAAGATATAAAAAAAATCATCCCACTCATAGACTGAATATTAAAGATGGGTGTAGTCATTGTGTCATTGGAGCCAGAAGTGACTATATTTGGTTTACATGGTGTAGTTATATAGTTATATATTATAAACTGGATTATGGATGGTCTGTTAGTACAATAAACTGCACAGTAAAGCCGGGATTTTACTTTCCACATCCGCAAATCTGCTCGGGTTCGAGTGACGTAAATTTCGTCATCAGACAGTGAGCATGATGGTCTGCGGATGTCCTGTTTTTTGAGACTGCATGGACTACAGTGCACCAACTACACATGCGTCCCAGGCGGCAGACTTCAAAGAAGTATAACAGGAATGACCACTCAGCCATCGGGATGTCCATGTCCATGTCTGCAGCGGAGTATAGTCCAGGCATAAGCCATATTATTTTCATTAAAATTCATTGAAAGACACAAACATAGTGCTTACAGTTGAGAGGTCTGGGACTTGCTTTGGGATTAGCTGGAGAGAGGATTTGTGGACTGTGTCAGGCCCCATCTGACTCCATACAATTGTCATGAAGGAAAGGGGCCAAAACGCTTTTTGCACCAGGCTGTAAAAATGTTTAATTCTTCTGTAAAATTTGGGCATTTTATGATGTCTTTGAGCCTCGAGTGGCCTTTTGTGGAACTGCAGTTTCTGGCACTATCCTTACTAGTACCATCTCCCAAAACTTGCCTATCTCAGTGATCTTGCTGGTTGCAGAATTCACTCATTCTTAAGTAAAGTTGCAATCATGTAAATTATATTTGGAGAACATAAACTTGGCATTATGTCATGTAATTACAGCTTCACATACCTTTTTACACTTTGGATAGTTTTAATAAGTATTGTGGCTATTAGAAGGTAATAAAAAAAAAAGACAGTAGAGAGTGAAAAAGACTTTAAAAAAGAGCCTTTAAGTAGCTGACCTTCACTTGTCTCAACCAGAAAGCTATTAGCACCTTCAGAATAAACGGATTTAACTACAAGGCTTTAGTGTAAATTCAATGGGAATGAATAGAAAGATGAAAAAAAAGAGAGGTGTAATGAGACGGGAGACCTTGTCTTTATATTGTCGTGTTTTTGTTGGCTGGATTGTCTGCGCGCTTGACATCTGCACCTCATGTTCTCCATTAGTGAAGTCAACAAAACAACTTAATGGATAGTAGTTGAGACAGATGCCATCAGAATACTATTTAAATTTGTATGAGGGATGAGGGCGTGCAGGGTCTGTTAGAGGGGCCGTAAAGAGATAAAGCGAGAGGAGTATGGTAGGGTAGTTGTGGGTGTGTGATAGTGTTGGCAGGAGTTTTAACACAGGGGGCTGTGGGGTGAAAACAAGGTCATGTACACTGCTAAGCTTGTTAAATATGCACGACGCCCAGAGCAGACCCTCACTCTATTATGAATGACATCTGGCCTTGGCAGCTTGTTAGATTCAGTAGCTCATAACCATGCTGATGTGATAAGTCGCCATTGCTCTCTTTTGTCCTCTGACTGTCTCTCCCTTTCTTAAAGCAACTCCATCACTCGTACTTGGAGTTTTAGGTCTAAATGGTGGGTTGCCTGTTGAAGAGACAGTCCCTCTGTGTGGAGGTGGTGATTTAGTGGGGAGATAAGCTCTCTATAATGGCAGGGTGGAATAATTCCTCTTTAACTAGGAGGCTTGGCTCTCTCCACCCTGCAGAGGAAAATGTTACCACTCCTCTTCTTTATTTTTCACTCCTCTCCTTTCTTTGTTGTTCCTTTCACTCCTCTTCTTTTTTGAGTGGCTTCAGAAATAATCACTTGTCATGTCATGTTTATAATTTCCTTTCATTTAGACGTGCTATAAATCCTAATGCAATGTCAGTTCCGGTGTCATGGACTGTGTAAACCTTTTTTTCTCCAGGCTAGAAACAATTAAAAATAAATAAATCTGCACATTGAAGCCCCAAACCTTGTAACAGCACTTTCTAAAAGCTGCTGTATCTGGGTCTACAAGGCTAAAAATAGCATCTTAAACTATTTAATAAAATGATGAACACAGTAACCTTTCTTTTGTTAGGTTGATGTTTGTCAAGACAACTTTTTACTATCAAGAGGCAGTGTGTTCAAATAACCCATCGATTTAAAAAAAAAAAAAAGAAAAGACAACTTGATTGGCATCAGAAAAAAAAAATAAAACAACAAAATCAAGTAAAATTGGCACATCGTTGGCACAAGACAAAAAAATATCCCAACTCTTGTCTTCATGAAGGGGGATGAGAAGGCTGTCTGATTAGTCCTTAGAGATATGAGAGGACAATGAGGCGAAGAATAAAGTGGTGCTGATGAATGAAGGACGTGGAGGACAGTGAAGACACTACTGTTTCTTACTTCCTACATAGCTCTTATCTGTAACCCCAATCACTCGTTGCTGTCTGCCTCTCATGCTCCATTTCAGCTTTTTTTCTCACAGTGGCAGAAAAAAACTGGGAGGCCCTTTGTGCTGTAGATAGATTTCAGTTTATATTTGACTCTGCAGGTTGATATGACGTGTAAGGCAACTGTTGTGAAACTACACGGAGTGACTGATAATGGAAGTGTTGCATTAGGCTGCCCCCTGGAGGCTTTAGCAATAACATCAGGCTGCACCGTTAGATGTTACCTGTCAGGGTAATTCTGTTTATTGAAGGCAAACTTTTAAGCTGTGTAATAAGTGAAGTTCTGTAAGATCATTTGCAACCATAGAGCTGTAAGCATGCATTTGATGAAACATGAGTACCCAGTGCAGACCAGTGTTCGTGCAGGGAATCATGAACCTGATCAGAGACTAACACATTCTAACACGTGCATGTGTCGTTGTGCTCTCCTTGCAGCCCTGCTGTCATCGTGGTGCGAGGAGCTGGGTCGCCTCCTCCTTCTGCGTCACCAGAAGAACAGGCAGAACGAACCGCAGGGAAAAGTCCCCATGCAGCCTGGCATGAACAGCATGAAGCCCGGCCTCACGCACAGGTGAGACGTGTCCTGCCAGATGAACAAAGCCTGCTGTTGACTTGCCGTAAACCCGTATTTTCAATTAAGTACAAGGTTACCATTTTGCAGAGTTTTCCCTCCCAGCGGAGTGTGGGGGAAACTGCATCTGAATAAGCGATGTATAAGGCATCAGAGTAAGTCATTAAAGAAATTGAGGTTCACATCTGGAATTCAGCGCTCATGTGATACACATGAGGGTTTCCATTGTTTGGAGAAAAGCCAGAAAAACTTCTGAGTGGAAGTGAAGTGATCTGGGGTGGAAGGGCAAACCAAAAGGGATAAGAGATGTGAGGTAATGTTTTTGGAGAACAGTTTGTGCTCAAAAAAAAAAAGAAGGAAAAAAAGCCTGGAGTTAGCCAAGAGTCCGGTGTGCGTCTGCTGAGGATCTTGGGATAATGTGTATTTATGAGGAAATATTGAACATGTCGTCCATTCTGAGAGCTAACCTCTTAGGGAAAACAAGCTGCCTTCCAAAAGCAGCAGTTCCCTCCCACTCTGCTGGCCACTTGCCTCTCTCCTCATGAGGACTTAGCTTGTTTATTATGTGTAACAGAATCTCATA
Organism: Heterochromis multidens; assembly: GCA_015108495.1. Taxonomy (NCBI): domain Eukaryota; kingdom Metazoa; phylum Chordata; class Actinopteri; order Cichliformes; family Cichlidae; genus Heterochromis; species Heterochromis multidens. The sequence goes on from VUQS01013282.1 coordinate 8,609, forward strand.
TTTTACCCTGGTATTTGTTTTAAATCTGAATGTTAAATGTTCCAGATGTGTGCTACCTATCCCTCTCTGAAGAACTTAGTTGTTTACCAGTGCGTGTGGACAGGCAGCTCCTTATCAGCTCATTTGGAAATTTTGACTCATCTCACTGTGCAGTCATTAGCAGATTTCCTGGCTCAAAATATTGTGTGAAACTGAACGCCAGACATTTAAATTGAATGAACATTTTGGCTTGAGAAACCTCTGAGTTATTCACAACTTTAAGTGACATCAGGCACATGTTTGTGTTTTGATCTGTTTTCCAGTGATGGCTCATTTCCCTATGACTCTGTCCCCTGGCAACAAAACACCAACCAGCCCCCTGGGTCATTGTCTGTGGTTACAACAGTGTGGGGCGTTACCAACACATCACAGAGTCAGGTATGTCCAAGCATGAAAAGCACCCACTCTGTAATTAAATGAGTTCAGCAAACAGTTTTTTACTAAGACAGTTTATCAGCTTTATTGTACAAACCTAGCAGATATTTTCACTTCCTGTTTGATGCTTTGTTAAATATAGGTGCTGGGCAACCCAATGGCAAACAGCAATAACCCCATGAATCCTGGAGGTAACCCAATGGGATCGGGCATGTCTGGCAATGCAGCAGGGCTTAATTCACCCCAGTTCAATGCTCAGCAGCAACAGTTCCCAAGTAAAGGAGGTTCCAGCCAATCATACATGCAGCAGAGCATGTACGGCAGGCCTGGCTACCCTGGTGGTCCTGGAGGATACAGCGGAAGGTAAGAAACGGGATATCAGTCTTCTTCTTTATTCTTTAAGAACACTCAAGCAGCTCAATTTTATCAGAGTGGTTAAAACATAAATCATGTGTTCATCAGTTACTCTGGAGGCCCAAATGCACCACCAGGAGGTATGGGAATCCCCTCCCACACACGTCCTCCTGGTGACTTCACCCAGCCAGCTGCTGCAGCTGCAGCTGCTGCTGTTGCTGCCGCTGCTGCTACCGCGACAGCCACGGCAACAGCCACTGTAGCAGCTCTGCAGGAAACCCAGAATAAAGACATTAACCAGTATGGACAGGTACAGTACACACCTGCTATAAGAAAAGCAGTTACATGCTAGAAGCTGTTAGGTAACTACCTGCTGCAGACCAGGCAAAATTTAGCCTTTAATCATTCTGTTTTTTCTCCAGATGTGTCCATCGTTCCAAATGGGCCATGCACCAGCCTACAATAGCCAGTTTATGAATCAGCCAGGCCCACGAGGTCCCCCCGGGGGAATAAATCCATCCAGCATGGGATCTGCCATGACCAACCCTAATATGAGTGGGCCTCCAATGGGTATGAACCAGGCCCGAACCCCAGGCATGGCGCCTTTTGGAGCTCACGGCCAGAGGATGCCTCAGCAAGGGTATCCCGGTGGACCTCGACAGGGCATTCCCATGCAGGGGATAAAGAGGCCGTATCCTGGGGATGTGAGTGGAAATATCAGACAAGAATATTCTTCTTGTAGCACGTGAAACCTATATATAATGTCTTTTCTTTTTTTTCTTTTAACTTTCTGCTTCAAGGGAAGCTATGGCGGTCAGCAGTATGGGCCAAACAGTCAGTTCCAACAGCAGGGGCAGTATCCCACATCAAATGCCTCCAGGCCGCTGCCCTCTCCTAACTACCCCAGCCAGAGGATGCCAGGGCAGCAGGGCCAAGGACAGTACCCACCTGGCATGCCCATGAGCCAGTACTACAAGGTTTGTTAGTCTACATCATTTATGCATACTCAGGGTTAGAAGGGGGGGGGGAGCAGAAGGCCGGGATATATGAACCCTCATCACAGAAACTGTAGTGAATCCCTGGGGGGACATTATCTTTTTTTTTTTGGTTTTTCTTATACAGCAAGAGCCCTTCAATGGTCAGAGCACCAACTTCTCTGGAGGTGGATACTCTTATGGCCAAGGCAGTGGGGTATGTTTCTCCTTCTTACCCACAGGAAAAATTTTGTCATAGCAGGTGAAGACATTTGTGCCAGATTTGAGCCTTTCGTGTATGTGAAATTAGTTTAACAGATGTTTTCATTATTGCACTTCCCTGCTTTTTGCAGCCCCCCAGGCCCGGTAACTACCCGCACTCCCCGGTCCCTGGAAACCCCACACCTCCTATGACCCCGGGAAGTAGTATTCCTCCATATCTGTCGCCAAACCAGGATGTGAAGCCCCCGTTTCCAGCCGACATGAAACCAAATATGACAGCGCTTCCGCCCCCTCCAAGTGAGTACCCCAGCAGGCCTGAAACAAGTGGTTCACATGACTCATTTGTCTGTTTTTGTCCTTTTTATCCTTTTTCATTTCACCTTGTGACATTTACAGTCTGAGATTAAAAGCTGTCCTCTCCTGTTTTTCCTCTTCTCCCAGCTAACCCCAATGAGGAGCTGCGTCTGACGTTCCCAGTCAGGGATGGAGTGGTGCTGGAACCGTTCCGCTTGGAGCACAACCTGGCTGTCAGTAACCACGTCTTCCACCTTCGACCCTCCGTCCACCAGACCCTCATGTGGAGGTAGGACATCACAGTTCAGACTGGTTGTTATTAGTGCAGTGTGTGCAAAGCAATCACTACTTTCTGCACTAAACACAAATTTCTCTGTCATTAATAAAATGGATCCCTAATAACAGCAGTAATTGTTATAATTTTTTTGATGTAAGTCTGAATTTGTGTAGTTGTTTTGGGGGCAGGTGAAGGAGTGATTAGGAGCTTGTATCTGAGCAGAGTGTGTGACAATGTGTGGTTATGTTTTGGGTCTTGTTATTTAGGTTGTTGTTTTAGCGCCACACGAATGTGATGGACCTGAAATTTATATTAAATCACGTGTTAAGCTGTGTCAATACTAATTAATAGTAAGAAATTGTGATTTGTTGTAAGATATCAAAGTGTTGCCTACATACAGTACTGTGAAAAAGTCTTGAGCCACCCTTCATTTCTTTGTATTTGGTGTCCAAGAAACCAGACTTTCTTATAATTTTTTAAACATTATTTTTTGGGGGCTTTTTGCCTTCATCAGATAATGTCATAGTGAAGAGTAGATAGGAAAGCATGGAGAGAGAGGGAGAAGACACAGCAAAGGGCCTCAGGTTGGAATCAAACCCAGGCTGCTGCATATGGTCATCTCCTCATCCTGTGAGCTAAAGTGGCCCCCATATTTTTTTAAAGTGGTGTTGAGCAATAGTCTTTGGCTGCTTTTCCAGTCCAGTCCTTATACCTGACCATTTTCAAAGGAATGAGTCTTGTATCTTTAAGCACTTTGTTACTAGCAGCCTGTCACAAAAACACATCATTTGTTCACATTTCTTTAGCTGAAACTATGAAAAATACCAACGGTAACACAGTTTGACAGGCTGAAAATAGTATTTTTACACCAACAAGTTGATTCTCAAAGAACTATTATATCTCAGCATATCTCAGCATGGTGTGCCGTGTGTCCAGCAAAGACCTGACACAGGAGCTGAGAGATGCATCTGACCCGTCAGTGGATGCAGCCACTGTTCACTGAAGCCTCGTCAGAAATGGTGTCAGTGGACGGGTGCCTGTCAAGAAGCCATTCTTAAGGAAGGGAAACAAGGAGAAAACTAAATATTGACCTTCAAGCTCATAAGAACTGTATAAACTCTATTTTTGCCTTATATATTGCCTTATATATTGTAAACTCCCAGAAACAGACTCTGTGCTTGTTTTTTTGTTTTTAACAAATAGATTGCAGCTAATTGTTATTCCTTTGGTCCTGTCACCCTCATAGGTCTGACCTCGAGCTGCAGTTTAAGTGCTACCATCATGAAGACAGGCAAATGAACACGAACTGGCCTGCTTCCGTCCAGGTCAGTGTCAACGCTACGCCTCTCACCATCGAGAGGGGAGACAACAAAACCTCCCACAAACCCCTGCACCTGAAGCACGTTTGCCAACCTGGGAGGAACACCATCCAAATTACAGTTACTGCCTGCTGTTGTGTGAGTATACACATTCTCAGAGCACGACTAACAGCGTCGATATGTAGCTGTTTCATTCATTAGAAGGATAAGTTGGAATGATTTACACACACACACGATTTCACTTTGTATTGTGCGGAGTAGAAATGAGATTCAGCTGTCTGTACTGATTCTGTTTGTGTTCATTGTTTTTATGTTGCTTTGCAGTCCCACCTGTTTGTGCTTCAGCTGGTCCACAGGCCATCTGTGCGATCCGTCCTCCAGGGGCTCCTGAAGAAGAGACTCCTTCCTGCAGAACACTGCATCACCAAGAGTATGGCTCCTTTGCGTAGTTAATATGCATAAATACAACTCAACTCAGTGAGCTCAACCCTGTTTCTCTTTATAGTTCTTTAAGCACGCCTATGACTGTTCACAAAGTTCCCTCTGTGTCACTTTCTCTTTTCAGTTAAGAGGAACTTCAGCAGTGTGGCAGCCTCGGCAGGCAACACTACTCTTAACGGGGAAGACGGCGTGGAGCAGACGGCCATTAAAGTGTCTTTGAAATGTCCCATCACATTCCGACGCATCCAGCTACCTGCACGAGGGCACGACTGCAAACATGTTCAGGTTTGTAGACATTTAAAGGGGACATACCATTATATGTTGCAGTGAATGGAAGAATATCCTAATGAGCATTTGTGATGTTGCTGTCCACAGTGCTTTGATCTGGAGTCCTATTTGCAGCTCAACTGTGAGAGGGGGACATGGAGGTGTCCTGTGTGCAAGTAAGCAGCAGGTTTTTGTGGCTTGTGTAAAAGTTTGTTTAGGGAATCTGTGCAATAGCTTATGTTTTGTTTTGTGTTGTTTTTGTCCTGTTTTTTTAGTAAAACAGCATTATTAGAAGGTCTGGAGGTGGATCAGTACATGTGGGGAATCCTCAATGCCATCCAAAAGTAAGTTCACTCTCTTTAGCCTGTTTAATACATCCATAAATTATTTTGAAGTGAAGCCAACGCAATCTACTTTCTGCCCAAATAGTTCAGAGTTTGAGGAGGTAACTATAGACCCAACATGTAGCTGGCGACCTGTCCCCATTAAGTCTGAGCTACACATCAAAGAAGACCCCGACGCACCGCTGACCAAGCGCTTTAAAACCATGAGCCCAAGTCAGATGACCATGCCTAATGTGATGGAAATGATCGCCCAGCTAGGGCCTGGTCCCGGCCCAGGATCTGGACCTGGGCCCGGACCTGGGCCAAGCCCATACCCAACACACCCCGGTCAACATGTCAGTGGCAACGGGGGAGATTACCCAGGAGCAGGTAATGAAAAGCAGCCAGCATCCTGCAGTGCAGAAAAATAACAGGAGAGTCATGTCATTTTTTTGGAAGAATGAGCTGCTGTGCATTTTACAGCAGGATCTATGATGTGTCTCTAGTGCATTAAACAAAGAAACAGCCCCAAGGAGAGTTTTATGCTGAAACTATTTAAAAAATGTTCCTGCTCTGATAAATGTTTCACATCAGTAAAAAAAAAAACAAAAGCAGAATGGGTATATCCTGTTATGTAACTCCTTTGAAAAGGTACATTTTTTGCAACAGCAAGGATTCATCATCAAACAAGTGAGCAGGACCAAACTGCAGTTAGCCCTCCAAAAGACGTGTTTCATCTTTTGTCCTTGTAGGCAACAACTACCACAGCCAAGGGAATTTTGACTTCCCTCACGGGAACCCCTCTGGTGGTGGAGTTGGTGGAGTCGGTGGAGGGGGTCCCCCTATGAATGATTTCATCCATGGACCGCAGCTATCCCATCCCCCTGATGGACCTGGTGGTCTCCTCCCCCAGGATAAGCCTCTCAGCCACAGCATGAATGATCCAGTAAGTACATTTCACTTTTCTGTGCCATTTTTGTTAATAAAGTTTACGGGGATCAAGTTGCACATTATGCTTTTTCTGATATTTAAGGGTTTTTTTTGTTTGTTTTTTTCACCTGAGTTAATCCTGTTTGGTACTTAATCTAAGGAAGAAAATCCCTAGACAATCTGTACCATACTGAAAACCTGTATTTCTTATCTGACCAAGATGCAGCCTGTGCCTCTAGCCAGCATGTGTGCTCAGTCATGCTCACATGCTCATGTCACCGTATAATGTTGCAGCTGTACATGTCTGCTGATCGCAGCTTCCATTTAGAAAGCCTGTTCCATATTATTCACGCTGGAACTCATTTCGCTCCCCTTCCCCCCTTAACACTTTCTCCTTCCCTCTCTGTGTCTCTCTCGCTTTATCCTCCTCCTTTTTTTCCCCCACTCTCCTTCACTGTCGCACTTTGTTTGCCTCTCGCACTTGCAGATGTCCCATTCCGATCAGTCCCATAACTCCATGCAGCAGCAGAGCTTGCATGCGTCTCCCCACCCCGGCAGCCAAACAGGGCCGCCTTTACATCACAGTGGCCAGTCAGGGCAGCCCTTGCATCACAGTGGCCCATCATCGCACCCGCCTCGCCAGTCGCAGCCTCAGCCGCAGCCTCAGCATCCCGGGCAGAACAGTCACCCCCACAGCGATCTGAACTTTAACCCCTCCTCAGATGGGCAGATGGGTCAGGGAGCCCAGGATATGCCTGAACCCTCCCTGGATGTAAGTGTGTCTGCTTTGGGTGCCATAAGCTACCTGTTAACAGCTAACGTTGTCTGCCGCAGCTGCTCTCATCTCTATGCTGTGTTTTCTGTTAACATTTGACTCTCAGTGGTAGCCGTTTATGTGCACACCATCATCAACAAACACTTCATTTGAAGTCACTAGAAAAGGTAAATGTGTCTTCAGGGTTTTTAGCCTTGAAAATCATGTGTTTGTTTTTGTTTTCTCTGCCTTTCGTGCACAGTTGCTTCCGGAACTGGCGAATCCAGAAGAGTTACTCTCATACTTGGACCCTCCCGACCTTCCTGCCAACAGCAATGACGACCTCCTCTCCCTTTTTGAGAACAACTAGCACCTTCGCCTCCCCCACAACCCTCATTCACCCGCAGGAGTCATGACGTATCGGACTGCTCCGTCCACAGACGCCTCACCAACCTCCTGTTAACACTTCAAAACAGCTTTCTATGCTTATGCACTTACACATAAACAGAGAATGTGTGGCATAGGAGCACAGCTGAAAAAGAAAGGCACCTGTTTGGGAACTCCCAGGGAGAGAGCAGGAAAGCCTCTCATCCCCGCACTCCCTTCTTTTGCTTGTGCAAAGATTCAACACACCAGTTCCACCTCTGACTCCAA
>VUQS01013289.1:5977-36856 GCA_015108495.1 Heterochromis multidens
TTTGAAAGGTTTTTAAAAAAAAAAAAAAAATTTTTTTTTTGGTAAAAAAATTAAAAAAAAAAAAAAAAAAAAAGGGGGCTCTCAACCAGTTTACTTGTCCTGGGTTGGGCTGCTCAGCTTATCCAAAAAGTTGTAAAAATGTCTGTTTCACCCCGGGGAGTTTAGTTGAGTAAATATCTGGACTCAAACTACAAACTAAAAAAAATGCAAAAGAATATATATATATTTGAGCTTTTGGGGTAAGAAGGGAGCTTAATCATATTAGTAACTGCATTATAGGAAATATAGGATCCAATTTTGAATTATTTTTTTAAAATGGTCTCTTCTGAGTCCTGCAGCTTCACTTATTGTCTTAATGTGTTTAGATTTTATTTCATTATGCTGCTTCTTGTAAAAGAAAAAAAGATCTGAAATGCCTAACTATATTCTGATGTGAAGTCAAATAGTTGAAGAAAAAGCTAAACTGATATTCATTTTATAAAATCTATACTATAAATGTGAAACATTTCAGTAATAATGTCTATCATGCACCAACTTTTTCTAAATCAGCCTCAGCTGCCCTTAGTTTTGGATCTCTTCAATTTCCTCGTATTCTTTTGGACAGCCTCCAGATATGACAGATATGAACTTGGTGGGGTTTTATTCCAAACTTAAGATAAAACACAAAGTGATGTTTTATTTTTTGTACTGTTCAGAAATACATTGCATTCTACAGGTACTGTTAGAAGGATTTCTCTGTGCTAAGTAGGTATGGGACCACAAAACTCAATGCAGTTAATAGTAAAATATAATACTGGCCAATTTATCAAAAGTAAATACTTCACTGAAGTTTAGTCACTTCTGTTTTCGTGTTTAATTTTTTTCTTTCACTTAAAACAGGCCAGTCCTTGACCTCCATTCCTTTGCACACTGTAAGCATAATTAAGACTCCACGGCTCACCACACAGGCACCTGCACCCATACGCTACATGCATCAACACACACACACATGCAGAACACTCACACCTGCATGTTTGCTGTGATCTACCACACACCAATAAAAAGTCTTTCCTGCTTTTGAACCAGGGCTCTGCTTTCCCAAGCTGAAAGTATGCAGTCTTGCTGCTTTGCTGCTTAGGCCTGGCTTTTTGTTTGCTTTTTAGTTTTAAGAGTCTTCACTGATGCTGTCACCAAATTATGCAAGCAGACTGCCCATAGCATTGCAACTCTATGGGCAACCTGAGACTGACAGGTTGATTTGATGAGAGGAATTAAAGGTACATAGCTAAGCATTTATAATTTAAGAATACACCTCCCACTGGGAAAACTGATTTCTTAGTATTAAATGTTTGAGGAAATGATCCCTGCTGACCACCTTCCTGGTTTTACGTTTTTCAAAAACTGTTGCACTTGTTGCACTCATAAATAAGGCCGGCTCATTGTGAACTTTAATCCTATCTCTGTAAAGGACGCACAATTTTGCTTTAAGGTTCATAAGAAGTAGTTTTTAAGTCCATTAACTTTGTTATCTCAATAATTCAGACTGTAACTTTCTTCTACCAAATTAGGCACAAACTGTGTTGCACTAATTCCTTACAAGTGATTAATCATCACACATCCTTAGCATCCAAGGGGTGCTGTTTACCCACCAACTCACTATTAAACTAGTGAAGGACTTGTCAAAGTTACGCTGTCAAGAATGAAGAGGCAGTCAGGCTTGTCCAAACTTTAAAAAAGGGCTTTTTAGTCTCTCAATTATTTGTGTTCCCCAGTTTTGAGGAATGTTGTACTATTGCATCATGGAACCTCCAGAGAAATGACAAAGGAGCAGGTCTATGCAGTGAAATTAGCTCAGGCGTTCACTGCTGATATCAACGTGGAAAGTGGGGGTGTGAATTCTGGTATTACAGCAGCTGTGAGAAATGTTAGAAGTAATCACTCTGGACTGAGTGGGGGTGTACACCAGGCTGACTGTTGCTCCTTGGGGCCTAATCAATGCCAGAAGGAGGATGAAGTAGGATGCAGAGGGAGTTTAATTTGTTGGGATAAAGCTGATGGAGAAGCTCTTGTTGTTCACTGAACCCTGTTCAGATTTTCAGTGTTTTATTCCTGTTTTTATGTAAAGCTTTTGTCTGTAAAGAATATATTTTTGGGGACCAAGAAATTATGTTTTCACATTGACCACTCTGAGTTTATCGAGTGTGGTTTTGAAAGGATTTACCAAAGCTGGGACTGATAGAATTTCACAGCCTGGCGAGGTACATAAAATCCTTCAGCTAAAGTTACAACAGGAAGAAAGAACTTCACTACAAAGGGACAGCTCAGATTATCAAACATCGTAAATCCAAAAACTCACCTTTGTTTTGATTTCTAGCACGTGTAAGTGAGAGAGAGAGCTGCCACCTGAATCAGGCCCAAAAATATACAAAGGAACAAGCACCATGTACAGTTATACTGCAGTAAAGCCACACACTCCACTTTGATCCTCTCATTATTTGAACAGTAGGAAAACAGTTATAAAAGGAGCAACAAAGAAGTGATTAGGCAAAATTCACTGTGGCTCTTTCCAGAGAGCAATCTTGACCACAGCATACTGCGCATGGAGGACTGGGGGTTTCAAAGATGTTGTGAAATAGTTCCAGTATGTGAGAGTATTACATATTCACCCCCTGTGAGTCACCCCTCGCCTCTGACCACAAATATTACAGTGCATCTGTGCACTGAAACAATGGTGTTCCCCTTCACTTCGCATCACTTATTTCCCTCTGTGCCAGGACAGTGAAATGGGTATTTGTAAAGAACCTTGAACAAGCAAAGCAGTGTGTGAGAGACAGGAGAGAGAAAAAAGAGAGCGATGGAGAGACAAGATCTGTTCTAGAAAAATGAAAGGGGACAGGAGCAGGGATGCTGTGGGTGAAGGAAAAGCTGAGTAAGCTCTGGTGAGTGATCAGAGTGAAAAGAGAAATTTTCATTTATATTCCATGTGGTGTCAAATAGGATTTTGTCACCAGTTTCATGTTTTACACTTGTACTGGCATAAGTTAGATTTGGCCAAACACAAAGTTCAAAACTAGCATATTGGTGAGATTAAGCTTTACAAACCCAGTTGGAGATGAAAATCAGGGTTGGAGTTGCAATTTCTAAACAGTGAGATCAGATGTAAACTTTAGGAAGTCCTAACATTACAGACACCAAAAGCCAAGATGCTCATTTGAAACCTAATCCTTAAATTTCCCCCCTCAACATGTGTTTGAAAAGGCCTTGAATCTAATGCCAACTGTTGAATTACTTTACTGTTTTGAAGCAAATTGTTGATAAAGGTTGTCTTTCACCGTTAACCTTGGCTGAACAAAAAATACACTCACATAACGTTGTAATGTTAACTGCATCTATTCCGGAGCTTCATCTTATACTACTAAAGGCTCATTAAAGGAAGATCTCACCATATTTCAGGAGTTTATTATTTATCCCATAAATTATGTTACAGTTTATTCAAGTAAAATCTAGCGTTTCTAATCTGTTTGACACACTTTTACTTCGGTAATTAATGCAAGTATTATGTTTCAAACTGCGACTTCTATGGAAGCGTGAGCCAGCAGACCCACAGGTATGCACTCACCCGTGACCCAGGCTTCTGTGCCGACACTTGAGGCAGGTAACAGAGGAACAGAGGCGCCAAAAAGTAAGAAAGGGTAAAAATGAGGAAACTTGATAATAACATAATTGAGCGTCGGTGAGCGCAGAGCGAGGAGCGGCAGGTAGTCTGAGCGCACAGCGTGTCCGTCTGTGACACTGATGATCGACAGGTCCAAACCGAGAAAAAAATAATAATAATAACACGCTCCAAAACACTCCTTAACCCTACTTTCCTTCTAATAATTCTCCTTTGTCTACTCCTCCAATAACTATTCACATAGTGCCATGCGTAGGATCAGAAATCAGGACTTGGCGGTCATCACTGTGATTGGTTTTATCCACTGCGGGAGCATCAGCTGTTCATCGCGGCTTCCACAGGTTGAGTCGCGCCTGTAACCATTGCACCTTCATTTAAAAGCACAGGAGGGAGCAGCCGTCGCTAACTGACACTCGGAGGGCCCAATAGCAGCGGGGGATAGCGGCAAAGCCACGCCCACCTCACTCCAAGATTAAGTGTCCGCAGAGGAGAAAGAGCTGCTCCAGTCAGTTAGGAGAGAGGAGCAGGAGAGGCAGCAGCTGCAGGAACATTCAGTGTATTATCATGAGTCTTTGAGAGCAGAGACAATGGCCGAGCAATTGTGAGGTCAAATTTTAGGTTCTCATCCCCATTCAGAGACGTATAATGCTCTATAATAGCCTAGTATCCTGCTGCCGTGACATTTAGCCTGTGTACTTGGGTTACAATGGAAAACATCTATTGAGTAAAGTCAATAGCTGTCACAAGCACTGCAGGGGGCCAGCCTGTGTTTGTAGATTTGGCTGTGTGTGTGAGTCTCTGTGTGGGTTTTAGTTGGCAGAGGATTCATTGGTTGATAGAGCGAAAAACAGCTGTTTGTTTCACTTTATTGCTAATTACTGGTCGTAATTTAACACATTTTTAAGAGTAAGTGCTTTATTTTCTGGAAGAGTAGATCGCTGTCGGGATGTCAGCTGTGGTGGAGAGTTTATTTTCTCAAAATAAATATGTTCCCCTTCAAAAAGCCATTTAACAAGAAGCTAGTTTGATTTATTACAGCAAAGAATAGAATAGAATAGAATGCTTAAGCATCAGGATTTCTTCATCTGAGATAACATTCTGCAAAAAAAACTAAATAATTATTACGTATATTAACACCATACTTCCTGTAATGCATTAATGTAAAAGTAAGACTAAAATGCTGAAGAATATTGCTCAGGATATCAATATTTTAATACATAACAAATGAATGACCAATAATGTATAAAAATAAGCTAGAAATCAATATAGCAATGTGTCCTAAACTGTAATACAAAGGAAAATAATCCTTTCCTCTAAAACAAATGCCTTTAGATCATTTGTATTTTCCTGTTCTATAGGAAACCTTAACTTAAAGGATTTGTAAATCTCTAATACAATAATACTGCTATAATTAATCAACCAAAAGCAGATTTATGCTCATATTCAGTCATGGAAAGTAGCTATGTACATTTACTCATGCAGTGTACTTTATAACTGATGGTATTCTTCCACTTTATTTCAGGGGAAAATACTGCACCCTTTATTCAAGTGTTTTTGTTTTCCTGCTACTTTCCAGATTGAGATAATGCACATAAAATATGATGTTGTATAGGTTAAACTAGCTCTGCTTCAACCTGCTACAACAGTCATACATTAATGCATTAATTATATTAACCCATTAGTAGTTTGTTGTACATCACGTCATGGATACAGGGGCAACATTTCTACAGTATTGTTACTACTTTTGTCACTTTAGATACATTTTGTTAATAATTAATGTACTTTAATATCACAGTGTTGCTACTTTGACAAAGATAAAGGTTCTCAGTACTTTTCCACCACTGATCATACTTCACTATCACCAGCCTGACCAGAAAAGCACACTAAATGCATTCGCAAAACATGCCTCCACACTGTAATCGTCCTACAACCTCTCAGCTTCTGGCTCTCTCATTTTCCTCCCCTCCGTGCTCTCTATTTCTCCATCTTTTTTGCTTTCAGATAAATTGTGAGGCCCATTGAAAGCGAGAGAAGCAGTGTTTAGCGCAGGTGTCCGGTCACCCTTTCCTGGAACGGGTAACCCCACCCCCATCCCCAATCCCCTTCTTTCACACTTTGTCTCTCTAGATATTTTTAAATTGTTGGTTTTGACAGTTCAGCGGCTTTATGAGTGCCTCAGTGAAGAGCCTTGTAATTAGAGCTATTGAGCTTCTGGAATTGGCACAATTAGGGTCAGCATTAATTATTCCTCTCTTCTCTGGCCAGTTTCTGTAAAGCACTGTTTGCAGAAAGGATGCAAGAAAAGGGTCAGTCCAAATGGGAGAGATAAAAATGGACAGGGCAGTTGTACAAAAGGGAGAAAAACTGAGGCCTAAGTGGTGTCGAGATAGTGAATTATCTGGATTCTTGCTTATCGGACCACCATAGAGACTCACCAAAGCATCCATGCGGTATCATTATCAGAGCTGTGAGAGACGGGATGCGCTTCATTCCAAGCTGTTTCCCACCCCAGAGAGTTAACCCCCCCCCGCCCCGTGCCAGCCAGTCCACTCATGTCCATGTGTGAGTGGAGTAATGCTGTGGGAGGTGAGGATGAGGAGCAGAGAGGGGCAACAGGAGTGTCTCTTGGAATGTTAACGAGATCAGTTTATATCTGCTCTTCGCTCTCACTTCAACCGTCCACCCTGAACAATGAAGACAAAGTTTTCTGGGCTGTAAAGCTGTTGTAGTGAAAGCATGGCTTGACACTTTAATTCTGTTGTCATTTGGCCGAACATGAAAGAAAACCTCTGACAACAAAAACAAAGGGAGGAATGAATGGGCATGCTGAAAGAAAATGTACTTCCCAATTACTGCAGTGGCCCTTCCAAAGACGCCCCAGCCGCTGGTCCCCCCACCGGCTTATACCAGCTACATACGGCCGAAAATTAGCGGGTGTCTGTAGACACAGAAACAGACGGAGCAGCACTGAGGCCACCCAGAGATCTGACAGCCTGGGGAGAGGGGCAGGTTCAACACAGATGTGCAGCCATGATGTCACATTTCTTAAAAGTACAGTTTAGGTGCACACGCAGTTCAGATGCAGTATGCTGACTGTCGAGATGACAATATATAGTCATTATAGTTTAATGTTAAACAACTGAATGAAAGCCGATGACACTTTTTAATCCAGTCTCTTAAAATATATATTGTAGCAGTAGTTTACAGTGATATCGTACCCTCACTTATACAATAATAAAAAGCTGCTTATAAGTTAATGTAGCAGTAATTTAGGACAATCTGAAAACGCCCACTATAATGAATATAAATGTTGTTCTGTATGTTCAGTATTAATATTTTTATGTGGGTGCAGGTTTTTTTTTAATCACTGAGGTTCTTCAAGTGCTGAGCTTACACAAATTATTGAGGTATTTGCAACCCTCATGTTACTTCCCTGCATATCACTGTAAAATACTGTAGATTTTACTACATTTCATTTGTCTTATTTTTACCTCCTTGGTTAAAATAAGACAAAAAGCTCTTGTTTGACATGGATTTTCAATTTTTCCTAGCTATTTGGGATTAATTGGACCTGATAAGTATAAACACTAAGCACTGTCTTTGACCAAAAAGCAAATTTTTTGGAAAAAGAAAAGTATGTCTATTTTACATAACACAATAAAATCAACATTGTTGTTGCTGAAATTGTTTTACAAAGTACTTTGTTGGAGAATGAAGTAAAAGGAGCAAAAAAGCCAAAATGTAATGTTCCTCTATGAGGACACAGGGTCTCAGGGGGTTAACTTTACTTCCCACACACCTCCATATCAATACAAAAAAATATTAAATAGTTAGAGAATATAATTTTATTTTGGCTAGTTTTTAGAAATATATGCACAGTTATTGTTTTAATTCTACCTCCACTGTAATCAGTTTTAATAAAATTCTGCTTATATGTTACTGTATCAGTAAAAATAAACCAGTTATTTCAGATTTATTAACATGTTTAATAAAGAAAGTGTTCTTCATGATGAGTATTCTGTACTTACACCTAACTTTAGCTGTATTTGCAGTTGTAGTTATTTTACTTGTATTCCTATCCTGAGGTGTTGCTACTTTTTCTAGCAGTGCATCATCTCTTTGATGAGTGTATGATAGCACTTAAAAAGGTAGTACTATCACACACAACAGAATACAGTTGCAGCACTGAATGAACGACAGAGAGAGAGAAGCAGGCGGGTGGTGTGCTGAAGGGAAAAATCGGAGGTCAGATAGAAAGCCCTCTCTTTTTAAAGTGTCATCTGGATTTCATTTCATAAATTCCATATATTTTACATGTACTGGCCGCAATTTTCACTAGCTCCTGAAAACGAGGAGGAGAGTATAGCCCTTGGCTGGCCAGCACTTCTGGACAGCAGCAACCTGGCCTCTTATTACCCTCTTCAAATACACACTTGCACATAAACATACACACTGAAACTGATGTAGAAGCATGCCTGGCGACGGAAAAGCACAGCAACAAATAAATAAGCCCACAAAGCCAAATTATCTGTGACATTAATCAGAGATGTGAGGGATTTTTACGCAGTGAGAGAGTGAAAGAGAAAGTGGCAACAGAGAGCCACGGGTGTGAAAAGGGCTATTGAGTCTGGAATGGGGTGTCCCGCACCTGCGCTGTCTATTCACCCCACTGTTTACACACTGTCATCCACAATTAATACCTCCTGGGGACTGGGCTGCTTGCCCTCTACAGGGCCCCCGGACCCATCCAGGGCCCTTATGGATGCCTAATTGAGCATACCGCTCTCCTGATTGAATTAACAGCTATGTCTCTGGGACCTTTTCCCCTTCCACCAAGGAGGGGGACTGTTCCACACCCGCATGAGACCCCTGTACCGACCCACAGAATAGAGAGCAGGGAGAGAGGGGGTTGGTGGCTGAACTTTTCAAAGTGTTAGAAGCGGGAGTTGTTGAAGCTGTCTAGAAAACGTGGCCTTTTTTGTTGGCAAACCAAGGCTTGAAATGTGAACTGGGGGCAATGAAAGGTCTCAATCTTCACAGGGCCAGTGAGTTCCAGCAGTGAATAAAGTGTGCGGGATCGCTGAGAACATCCACAACACTGGCATGTAGTACGGTGTACGAACACATACACACTCATTTGAGTGCTTGTGCAGTACTAACTTTCCCACAGTCCATGTAAAAATCTTGTACTTTATTTTGCTGTTTGCTGTTATATTTCTTGTTCCTCCACCAAGGAAGCACAAAAATGTATAAGGGCAAGTTTCATGCAAGTTAGTGGAGAGGTAAAACCCTCCAAAGGAAAAACTGAAATTTAAATCCTGCTGCAGATGCTGAGCCGTCTTTAAAACTGTCAGGGTGTTGCGATATTGTGTGGCCTTGGTTGATGTGCTCTTTGAGCACCCTTACAGAAGAGATATACAGGAAAAAATGTTGTGTGAATGATGTATGATGTTATTACTGATCTGTTATTGCATCAGCAGCAACTTAACATGCTCTTTGGTTGTGTAATATGTAAAAATCTATATTTAAAAGGATCATTATGATGTGTGTAATATGTGAAATATAAATTGTAGAGTAGAATTTAACTAAAATTGTAAATATACAGGAATGAAGGGTGGTTTTCTAATTTGTTGACTATATTGTGGTACTGAAGTAAATGTACTTAGTTACTTTGCACCATTTTTTTAGCTTGTACTCAAAATGAACACAATTCAGTCTGTAGTGTTTGATCACCAGCTGCAACAGTCTGGTTGTGATCACTTTAAGAGTGTTTTTTTTTTCCTCCTTGTGGTTTTACCCATACTGACATTTAGAGAGTAGAAAATCTCACGTTGATACATTGGCTGATATTCTTCATGTTTATACGTACAGTATGTTAGATTGTAAAGGAAGAATCATGAGCCAGTCTTTATTAACTTTCCAGCATTTTACTAACTAATTAAGCTAATTAGCAACATCCTTAATCTGCTGCATGTGCAGAGACTCTTGTGGACGACTTAGTCTGAGCCACTCTGCTCCACAAACTATGCAACGAGATAATTTGTAAAAAAAATTAATACATTTTTTTTTAAAAACAGAAGTTTTCATCTGTTTAGATATATCAGTGATGTGACTCTGTTGGCTTCATCAAGCTATGACTTCCAGCTTGCATTGGGGCTGTTTGTAGCCAAGTGTGAAGCAGCTGGGATGAGCTTTAGCACCTCCAAGGCTGAGACCCTGGTTCTCAGTCAGAAAAGAGTGGAGTGCCTACTCTGGGTTGGGAATGAGTTGCTTCTCCAAGGGTCTTGTTCACAAGTGAGGGAAGATTGGTGCAGCATTTGCATTAATGTGGATGCTGTACCTGTCTGGTGTTGTGAATAGAGAGTTCAGCATGAAAACCAAGCTGTCAATTTACCAGTTGATCTGTGTTCTCAGTCATCTGGGAAGGGCTTGGAGTAAAGCTGCTACTCCTTCATGTCAAAAGCAGCCAGTTGTGGTGGTTTGGGCATCTGACTAGGATGCCTTCTGGATGCCTGACAGGTGAGGTGTTTTTGGGCATGTCCAATTGGGCCAAGGCCCCATGGCAGACTCAGGACACGCTAGAGAGATTATTTCTCTTGGCTGGCTTGGGAACACCTTGGTGCCCCAGCAGGAGAGCTGGAGGAGGTGGCAGGGGGAGAAGGAGGGTTGGGCATCTCTGCTTAGACTGCTTAACCTGGACCCAGATAAGCGGGGATGGATAGATGACCGATATCAGCAGACAAATATATTGGTCATGCTCTAATATGAATCATTTCCAACTGGAAAATTACCTAGTATTTTACAAGAAAATTGGCAAATGAGAGCGGAAATGCTGACAAAATAAACAGCATTCAGTGTGTTTTATTATTGTGGTCATCATCATGTGACCCTTCATATTTATCTTCTGAAACCATGAATCAGAAGGCAATATTTACTTAATGATTTGATCCCAAAAATTATCTAAAACCTTTTAAATATTAGAGGAAGTTTCATATGTAAGCCATTACACACACAAAAATCACCAAAATAAGTCAACATTTAAAGGAATTTAAGAAAAGAAAAACTTATATTATTAATTATGCCTGTTTGCTGTCTTTAAATAGGAAATATTTTAAAATATAAAGTGTGTAATACTCAAGAAATCTTAAGTGTGGTTCACTGAACTCTAGACAGCTGTACACACTCACTCCAGAGAGAACACTGCTACAGTGTCCTGCTGGCATGATCCACTACAATAGTAGTAAAATATAATAATGTGGAAAATCAGAAGCTCTCTGGAGAGGTGGAAATGTACTGAGGCCGATCCTCTTTATTTCCAGGTTGGTAAGAGAGTTTGCCATGTCTCTATCCATACTTGTTCCGCACACATGTCCAGCTGAAAATCTGATCTGCCTTTGAAGGGAAATGAAATGGATGAATTCATTTCAGCTGAGGCTGCTGACTGACAGAGTCATGTAGCCAAAAGTGCGTATTGTCTGAGTTTCTCTCTCGCTATAATTTCCTGGCTGGATTTATGTATTGCCTCTGTGTAAAAATAGCCTTCCTTAAGTGGAGTGAATGGGGCATAGATCCTGGTAACGGCACAGATACCGGCTCACCTGTGCTTTTCTAACTCTGGGTTTCTAAATCAATCAGGTGCTGGTGGATCTCTCAGTCTTCCAACAGATCCTCAAAAGCAGAAGAGCTGATGTAGAATCACTTTCCCACCCATGATATTTTAAGGAAAATCTTTGAAATACACAATGTGTGGAAAATCAACATAGAAAAAACTGTTAAATTGCTTTCTAAAATACTTGAATGACTGATTGCTACATTGATTTTATTGCACACATTTTGTTCAATAACAGCTTCTCCTGTGATGTGTTCATTGTTGCACAGTATTTATGCCGCATTACAGATTTGGTAATTTAATTTTATAAAATGATTATTGGTTGTGAAATCTCTAGTCCGGAGTACTCCAAAACAAACTTCTTTTCACATGTGATACTTTAAAATCATAATAGAATTAGGATTTTGGCACCTCCAGACTGGATCCTACTACACAACCATGTGAAAGAATGCTGGGTTCTCACCACTACATGGGCTTTGTAGTGGTCTCCATGACTGCACCAAGCAGCTCACCTCTCGATGAACCCCCCAGTCCAGCTTTGGTGGTGGGGAGCATGCCCTACCAAAAACAAAAACACAAACACAAAAATTCTGCAGAGCATAACCCTGCACCAGTGAACTGTGCAGCAAGCACACCATGCCCCGCTCTCCTTTGGCTCCCTTCTCAGACCCCATGCCCCCGGTTAACAAGCCAGCCAGCACGTTCCTTGTTGTCACTTGTTACCCGCTGTCCTCCTGATACAGCTTGCGGGTGGGGCCAATTAAACTCGCACTGTTCCCCACAATGGGTCAGGAGTTTAGTGGGTCATCATCACAGCTATTTTCACCCAGAGTTATCTAATCGTGAAACTCTGACTGGACCAAACCAGACCAGTCTGTGTGCAGAAGCTTTCAATTAATCCACTACATTTATTATTGTAGCTGCATGTGGTGAGTGAAAACAATCAGACACATAGTACATAACAAAGACAAATGCTACTTTTTATTTTCAAATTCGACTACTTGTACTACATCTGTGAGAACAATAATTGTTACACTACTACTGCTGGCTGTAGTACAGTAAGAGGTGCTGTTGATGTTATAGCATCAGTATTAGTGTAAAGATGAAGCACTTTTGTGTGAAGTGAAAGTAGTAGTACTTGTAATGGAAAAAATACAAGCAGTAGCAAAAAGTAACTGTAGTGGTAGTTTCAAGTAGGGAGGCTACCCGATGTATATACATTTCTTATTCAAAATCTTCTTAACAGTGACTAATAGGAGGCTTGTCACTGCATATTTCATAAATCACTGTCAATAATTTCTCTTTGTTTTTTTTATTATTTCTGTTCAGTATTTCAGTAGAAGGCAGAGGCTTTATTAGGACTGTGGAAACTCTGAAATTCCATTTAGATGCCAAGGAAGTTAAGCGTGAGTGACTTGGAAAGTCAGAGTTATTCAAGAGGAATAATTACTGTGTGCGTTCAGTAAACTGTGTGCAGACGTAAAATCAATAACACATCAAGTCTCCCTTTTGACACTGAAATATAAGCTTTTTAATAAACTATTTTGAACCCACTGTAGTGTACAGTACTGTGCAAAAGTCTTGAGCTGCCCCTCAAGTGGTCCTTAGGCCACTTTATATAGTTATCCAGGCTTTCTGAAGGTCTTTCAAAGTTTTTCTAGATTTTGATAGATTTATAGATTTGATGTTATTCAACATGTTAAAAACATGAAAGAACAAAATTTGTTTCCCAGGTCAGCATGAAAATAATAATAATAACACTCAATAAAAACCTAAAAAAAAAAATCACATAATAATAATAACATACATAAACTGCAGAGGACAGCTTATGGCACTGAGTTCATGAACATCACAGCCTCATGGAAGAAGCTGCACCTCAGCTTGTTGTACGGGCTTTGAGGCTACGCAGCCTTCTGCCCGAGGGGAGGAGGGTAACAGTTCATCGGCTGGGTGGGAGGGCTCTCTCAATGCCCTGATTCTCCATTTGTTAATATAACTGATCTTTAAAGAAGGGAAGCTGCTGTTAATTATTTTTTGGGCAGATTTGCACCTCCTTGTCAGCCTCAGAGCAGTTTCCATATCCGACAATCATAGAAGATTTCAGGACGATCTCCACCACACAATGATAAAAGGAAGTCAGCACAGCTGCACTAAGGCCAGCCTGCTTCGTGAGCTTTCTTAATAATACTCGCTGTATTTGTTGCTCATATGAAGTTGTTGGACAGATTTGCAGACCCAGATATTTGACTGTCGTCACCAGCTCCACAGCTTCTCCTCTAATGAGAAGGGATTGAGGCATGTGAGGTCTCCTTCTAAAGTCCACTACCATCTCTTTCGTCTTCCCCACACTGATGCACAGACTGTTTGCATCACACCAGCCAACAAGTTCTTCCACCTCCCTCCTGTACATAGACTCATAGTTGTTGGAAATCAGACCAACAACGGCCGTGGCATCTGCAAGCTTCACAATATCATTGCCTGGATACTTTGCCGAGCAATCATGTGTGAGTAGTATGTACAGTAGGGGGCTCAGTACACACCCTTGTGGAGAGCCAGTGTTGAGTATGATGGTGGAGGTCAAGACACCATGGCTTTTCATAGGCTGTGGCCTGCCTGTCAAGAAGTCCAGCACCCAGTTACATCTATGGTCTCAACCCCAACAATAACAGTTTATTGGCTAGTGTCTGTGGCATGATGGTATTAAATGCAGAACTAAAGCCCAGAAAGAGCAGCCTGACATATGTATCCCTTGCCTCCAAATAAGTGAGAGCAGAGTGGATGACAGCTGATGCTGCATCAGACACAGACCGGTTCTTCCTGTACGCATACTGCTGTGGATCCACAATGATGTCAACCGACTCCTTAATGTGGGCCAAAACCAGCCATTCCAGGTACTTCATGATAATCGGGGTGAGAGCCACCGGGCGATAGTCATTCATGCCTTTCACAGCTGAGTTTTTAGGCACTGGGACAATAATTGACCTCTTAAAACAGACAGTGTCCTTCTGACATCTACCGCAGTCACACTGAAGGGCAGCTCACTTGTGGAGACTGTAAACTTGCTGCTGTGGGAGGAGTTAGATGACTCGAAGCAAGCATAGAAGGTATTCAGACCATCAGGCGATTATGGTGTAACACACGTGCGATTACTAGAGCCAGCACAACACACGGACCAGCGTGCAGTGATTTCTTGTGAGTTTATTTACAGTGTTTTTGATAACAGTGGGTTTTCAGTAGCTCATGCCTCCAGCTCAGCTCACACGTCTTCCTCTGTCCAGGTCCCGGCGTCCCACTAAAATAGGAGAGATGTGATTAACACCCGACTGTCAGCTGCAACCACCAGCCTCTCCTATCACCACGCCCCTGAACCCGCTGCTCCACCCCTCCCCTGCAGCTGAGCTGCAAACCACACCACTGCCACAGACGGATCCCGAGGGCAGTCCACGTCCCTCCTTTTGTACCCAGTGATGCTCTTTATACCCTTCCACATGCTTTGGGGGTCACTGGTGGCAAACTGACCCTGTATCTTTTGGGCATAGGTTGCCTTTTAACGGCTGCGTCCAGTTCCCTCCTTGCTGCTCTCAGTGCCACTGGATCTCCAGATGTAAAGGCTGAGTCCTCCCCATTTAACCAGGGCTTCTGATTAGGACAGATGGTTATCATCTTTGTGATGGTAACATCATTAATACACTTGCTGATGTATCCACAAACTGAAGAAGCATAGTCCTCCAAGTCCACCCTGCCCTCACAGCCTGCTGCTTCCCTGAATTCCTGCCAGATGGTGCACTCAAAACAGTCCTTGAGCATAGCGATAGCTCCACTAGGTCACACAGTGATGGTTTTCCATGTGGGTTTGCTGCCTTTCAACACAGCAGTGTGTGGGAACCAGCAGGACAGTAGTATGGTCAGAGAAGCCAAGGTGGTTTCGGGACACCGCCATGTATGCCTCCCATCTATTGGTGTCGATGTGGTCCGGCGCTTGCTTGCTTGCTTGCTTGCTTGCTTGCTTGCTTACTTGCTTACTTACTTACTTACTTACTTTTTTTGCATGCAGAGAGCAAAGTGAACCGGATTCAAATTCCTTGTTTGTGTGCACAAACTTGGCCAAATAAAGATGATTCTAATTCTGACTGTACTTCTAACACAGTTTGATGGGCATAAAATCAAATTTGTACATCAACAAGGTGATTCCTGAAGAGCTTTTAGCCTAAAACTTAGTACATCCTGGCATGGTGTGCAGTGTGTCCCTAAAAAATTAGAGGAAACTGGACAAGTGAGGGATAAAAGAAGTGTCAGATCTGAAGACCTGACATAGGAGCTGAGAGAAGCATCTGGACCTTCAGTTGATCCATCTACTGAAGTCTCATCAGAAATGGTCTCGGTGGAAGGGTGGCTGTCAAGAAGGGAAACGGGGAAAAGACAGAGGTATGCCACATTATACAAGAACTGGACTGAAAATCAGTGGCAACAGGTCTGATGGAGACATGAATACAAATTTGAGATTTTTGGTTCATATCATGGTCCTTATGTACTGAGGAGGTCAGAGAGAGGTACAACAATTAGTGTCTACAGCCATCTGTAAAACACGGTGGAGGCTCTGTCATGGTTTGGGGCTGCATTTCAGCCAGTGGTGTTGGGGATTGTGTCCAAATTGATGGAATTATGAACAAAGAAAAGTAACATCAGCTTTTGATCCACCATACAATACCATCTGGAAATCATCTGATTTGCCAAAGCTTCATTTTTCAGCATGTCAATGATCCCAAACACACTGCTAATGCAGTAAAATCATACCTGGATAGAAAAACACACAGTGGAACACTATCAGTCATGGACTGGCCTTCCCAGAGACTGGACCTCAACATTATCAACATTCCAAATCTTACCGCCATAACTGTGGACCAACTTATCACTCTCTCTTTGCACCCTTGATTCTGTAGCATCCTTTATAAAAACAGCTCATCTACTCAGACAGGCATTTGGGTAATGTTTTTGTGTTCTGTGCTGTTTTACTTGGTTCTCATGTGTTCATTTTGACCTTGTATTAGCTGTCTTTTTTTACTCATACCTCTGGAAACCACTTTTCTTTCTTGTCTCAAAAAGCGCTATTTAAATAAATTTTACTTACTTACGATATTATTGAAGCAGTGTGGGATCATCTTGACAGGAAATTAAACAAAAGGCAGCCAACATCCAAAAAAGACAAGTTTTTACAGGAACAAAGGAATAATTATAGTGTAAGTAAATGTAAGTACTACAAAAGTAATTTTAAGTAGTGTGCAATTTCATGGTAATTTTGCAGAACATACGCTGTAAATACACTATACTTTTCAGGGTGCTGGCCATATTATGGAGTGGATTAATCTTTCCTTTTTACATTTTAATTTTTTTACATCTTTATTTAATATTGTGTGCATATGATGTGCATGATGGATGTTCTATTATTTAACTTTCCTTTTATTTTACCCATATAAATGTTATAGACTGTTCTCCCTTACCAACTTACAAGACAATATAAATACCATCAAAATTTGCAGGCCTATGTGACCTTATAATGATGGAGCCAAGTCTACCATATTTTTTTCTTTCACATTCACTGTTCAAACATAACTTTCAAAAGACGTGTACAGGAAAGCAGTGTGTCCTTTCCTTTAAAATACCTATAAGTTACGCAAGGTTAAACCACTCCATAATATGGCCCGCAGCCCAAAACGTGTACTTACAATGTACGATGGGGAAATATTGTTTGTTTTTCCACAAACCTACCAAGAAATTACGCAGTACTTAGAATTGCTTACAGTATAATTTTTGTCTCCTATAAAACACCTGAAGTTATGCAATACTTAAAATTACTCATGCACTACCTAAAACTACTTGTGCACTACTTAGAATTACTTACAGCATAATTTTTGTCTCCTTTCCTGTAAAATACCCAGAATTAAGGCACTACTTAAATTTACTTACAATGTAATTATTTCTTCTTTCCTGTAAAATACCTGAAGTTATACAATACTTAAAATTACTCATGCACTACCTAAAATTACTTATGAATTACTTAAAGACTGCTTAAATTTACTTACAGTATAATTATTTGTTTCTGGTAAAAACCTGACTTGTAATCCTCTTATTCTAATGTATTTACCTTTAAATACTTGTAGGTAAATATAAATACAATAAACAAAATTCCATTTAATTAAAGGGGAATTACGCCCTTAGTCGCACGCCATATTATAAAGTGTTACTGAAAGCTGCCTAAGAGAGTTCCGGCTGTGTTGAAGAATAATGAATGGTTGAATGGTACAAACGTATATGCTGTATTTTCAGTATGTTTGCATATGTTTTATTAAATCTGTGGACATATTTCCCATTTTCTTAGTAAAATTTAAAGAGATGAGGGGTGGCTCAAGACTTTTGCACAGTGCTGTATTTGTAAGAATGCCCCCACTCATTAATGTGCATGTGAATGGGTGAATGCGACAGTGTATAAGTAACAGTCCATTTAACTATGTTAGAGTGTTAAAAATCTATTAATAAATTCTCATCATTGCTAAATGTTGGGAGTCTTGCCAAAAACTGTTGTAGTACTACACCTTATCCTAGATATTATGGACACTTTAAGGCCTAAGACTGATAAATAATCACATACAATCGATATACAGGAAAAGTTGTTGATCCAACTGACAATAAATCTTTTTCTCAACAGACATGTTGGCTCATCTTAGAAGAAACAGTACACTGATCAGAATAGTCCATGCATACTTCTAGGTGTCACATTACTCCCATAATTTAGGTTATTATTTACATCTGTGCGTTTCCTATTTATCAATATGTCTCCTGTAGAAAGAAAAAAAAACATTTAGGCCTAAATTAATTGTGATGGATGCTAGAAATTAGGGTGATTTGTTTTGTTTTTTTTACTCAGTATTTCAATTTTCAAGTGTAACTGGCCTAGTGGGGTATTCTATGATAGTAAAATCCAAATCTTTAATAACTTAGTATTAAGATATTGTGAAATCAGGTTGCTTCTGGTGTTTATAAGTAAAACTAACAGCTAAATCCTCCATCAAAGCGTCTGTCGTGTTGAAGAAAAAATACTTACGCTTTTAATAACAAAAGAACAGTGTGTAATAATTCAACTCTTATGAGCGCTAAGGGTGCCGCTGACCTCTCTGAGACGCCCAAAGCATAAATCTACAGTGCTCTTTCGCCCTCTGGTGTCAATTTTGAGTAATTACATGCAGTTTGATTCCACACCCAGCAGTGGTGGCAGATGTCAGCTTTTAGAGAAAGTGATGTGACTGGTGATGGGTTAGGCACAGATTAACAAACACCGATTTTAAAGCTTCATGCGTCCATACGATGTGTTTTCCTTTTCTTCCATCAGTATCTTGGAAATCTTCTAGTTTACAAAATGACTTAAAGAGGCGGAAAATAGACTAATTTTGGAAACTGACTAATATTCATCTTCTATGGATAAACGGTGCGTGTGTGGTAGAAAAGCAGGCCTGCGGGAGGATCTTTGCTCAGGGCTCTCATTCAGCACCATTACGCCAGCTTACAAGCTTGTGAGTGGAGTGGACAGGCGCTCGGATAATTGCAGCGTGCACTCAGTATTTTTAGCATATTTGCCACAAGCGGGCGGAGCTAAGGAGGCTGAGATGGAGGGATGCTGCTGAAAAGCAGGTGGAGAACGCTGATGTTTACAGGATGCACTTTACCGAGGGAGGATCAGAAGAAGCTGGATAGGAGATTCATCGCAGAGAGCAGATTTCACCGTGGGGAGGGTTTTTATCTTTGTTTCTGATCGTGCAGAGTGCACGTTTTGAGCCCCGCCGCTCAGACACTGGCTGGCTGGGAAAGGCTCCGTCTGTGTCTGTCGTGTCGCTGGAGATTGCGACGATGTGATGCTCCATCTTTGGGACGACGGCCGAAGCCTTTTCCCTGAAACCTGATATTATGCAGGAAACGAGGGTTGCTGGACGGATTAAAGGGGAACAAAGCACCGGTTTAGAAAACGTTTTGCGAACTGGCAGGTCAGTGCATGTTTTGCGCGATGCAATACCGCATTAAATTACAGCCAATCCACTGGATTTAGACAGCTGTAATGGCTGTTGTTGTGCACTACAGAAAAACTACAGCAGTATTTTTATTTGTGTAGTTTTAAAATCTAAACCGGAGCTGTTTGTGTTGCGAATGTGGTGAGGGTTTTTTCTGCCAGCATCCTGCTGATGTGCAGGAGAAAGGTCTAGGCCTTCACTGTTTGTTACCAGGTGAGTCCATGTTAGTGAGCATAATAGTGTCCAGTGGCTGTTTACTACTTTCAGACTCCATAGTACCTGCATTCTTTTTCAAGTAAGCTTTTACTATCAGTTGGTTAATAATGTATATCCCAGACGTCTGTGTGTGTTAAAGCGTTTGTAGGTTGATTGTGTGATGTAGAGTGAAAAATATTGCTATGAGTAATCAGATTCTTTCAGCCCAGTAACTCTGCCAAAAATAGATTCTCTGTTAAAGGACTGTGGTGTTTTTCTGTGTGTTATGTCACTTCCCTGAAGGGGAAATGTCTCATCTGGTGTAAAATCAGTGAGTGCACGAATATGTGTTCATGCGTGCATGCATGCATCTCTGGACCTGTGTAATGACCCTCCCCCCACAGACTGCATCTCTCTTAAGCTCTTGTCTCAGTGCTATAATCCTCTAATTGAAACCTCTTCCCACTTTTTCATCTATTTCCCCTCGTGTTTCATACAATGCCCCCTCCCTCCCTCCATCCTTCTCTGCTCACCCTTCCCTCTCTGTACCTGCAGCCAACTATGGTTGACCCCTCGGAGGCTGAGGAGCAGAATAAGTGTAAAGGCTCACAATTCAACACACCAGCTGTGGCCACCGAAGACCCTCGACTGCCAGAAAACACGGATAGCACGACAACAGAGGAAGATGGGGATGCTGGTTTTGAGACACCACCAACTGGCAGTTCTGAGCCAAGCCCCTGCCACACTGCATCTTCAGCAGCGTCAGAGGTCGCCTCTCAGGACTCAGAACCTCAGCAACCACAAACCCAGACTGACAGAGATGTGTCTCCAAAACTGCACCTGGATCTGTACAACTTTGACTCGCCAGCCGCAGAGGGCAGCCGCTACGTGTTAACGAGCCCCCGCTCTCTGGAGGCGTGTGCTAGATGCGGGGTCAAACCTGTGGAGCTGCTGCCCCGCCCGCTCTCTGACTTTGCCCGGGAGGCTCCCGGCCGCTCTATGCGTGTCGCCACAGGCTTGTTTGAAGTCTATGAGAGGGACAGGCATGCCAAACTGAGGCAGTGCAGGGAAGAGAGGGAAAGGATTGTTAGGGAGGAAAAAAGAAGGATTCTACAGGCAGCAGTCAATAGCAGCAGTGCATCTTCTGTGGATAAAATTTCTTCTAGCCCCACCCAGGCTTCCAAGTCTGGGCCAGTGACCTCCAGCTCGGCCCTCAATGCTGGAACACCTTCTAAAACAGGTGCAGCTCTTTTATCCAAAGCGCCTGCCTCCACTCTTAGTACCTCCCCTAAATCTTGTCATGCGGGACCTACCACATCCTTAAAAACTGGCTCCACAACCTCTACACCAGCTTCCAAGACTGGATTTCTGGGATCTGCAAAACATCCTCTGTCCTCATCCCCTGAATTAGTAAAACCCACACGGCCACTTTCATCTGGCCCCCCACCAGTAGTTAGGAAATCCTCTGGTGGCAAATCTTCAAACACTTTTCCTAGACCAACACCAAAACCCCCTTCCTTCCCCAGAGCCAACTCCACTTTAACTTCATCAGTGTCAAAACCTGCAGTTCAGAGCTCTGGGATGCCTCTGAACGGTGTAACAGGAGGACCATTTTCACAGCACAATGGACATCTTGGATTTCATTCCAAGGTGCGAGGAAAAAGCCATTCACTGGAATCTTTACAGCGAAGGATGGATCCCATCTGCTCCTCAACCTCCACTACTACAACTACGACTACATGCACCTCATCAGAGTCAGGCGCTTCTTCTTCTTACAGTTGGGATGGTGCACGAGATCACTGGGCTAGAGTCTCCAGTCCTCGAGCTCGCACTCTGGCCACTTTCAACTCCCTAATGGGCCGCAGCCTCAGCCTCGGCGATCTGAGCCACTCTCCTCAGACGACGCAGAAGGTGGAGCGTATAGTGAAGGAAGTGAAGCGCCGAGGCCTGAAGGCTGTGTCCGAGCGAGACCGCAAGATTGCAGCTTTGATGCTTGCCCGATATCAAGAGGAAGACATCATGAGTCAGACTCGTTATGTGGCTCACCTTCAGTGGGATAGTGAGCGCAGAATGGAGGAGCTACGGCGAGAGCAGGAGGAGCGAGAGAAGCAGCGTGCCGTGCTTCAGTGTCAGAGAGTGTGGCAGACTCAGGTGTCGATGCGTCAGCGAAGACTCAGCCAGCAGGAGCGAGAATCGGCAGCTGCCAAAATGCGACAGGCCGAGGAGAGCGAGGAGCGATGGAGGGAGCTTGCAGAACAGCAGGAGCGCAGCCGCCTGCTGAAGTTACAGCAAGCAGCGCGAGAGGAGAAGCACAAGAAAGCTCTTCAGGAGCAGAATCTGAAGGCCCTGGAGGAAGAGAGGGCCGCCATGCTGGAGCAGGAGAGACTTCTGCTGAAAGAGAAGCTCACCATGGCTGAGCTGAAGAGGCAAGAGAGAGAGCACCAAGCCCAGGAGGAGAGACGAGGTCTGAACAAAGCGGAGAAGAGACGTCACGCCGCCCTGATACAGGAAATCGCCCGCAGAGAGCAGGAGGAGAGGGATGAGGCCAGGAGGGCAGCAGAGGAGAAGCTCAGCCGTTCCCTTGAAAACTATGAACAGATAGTTGAACGTCGAGGGAAGGAGCTGAAAGAGAAGGCCAAGCGCGAGGAGAAGCAGATTCAGAAAGCACGCAAGGCAGCAGAGAAGCGCGAGAGGCAACAGCAGCAGCTGCTGGAAGCTCGTGTGAAGGAAGCAGAGAAACGAGCCCAGCAGGCAGCTATGGTGGCCGAGGAAAGGGCCAAGGAGAAAGCTCAGCGAGCAATCCAGAGCCGACAGGAGAAGGAGAAACTCCAGAAGCTCAACAGGCAGCGTGTGGAGGAGGAGGAGAAGCAGAGGCGTCTGGATCTGCTCCAATCCATCGAGAGGAAGCTGGAGAAGAGTGAACAGATCTTCAAGGAGAAGAAGGCAGTGTTAGAGAGTGCCCGATCTGTGGCTAGAGCCTCTTTTCACGTGCGAGACAAAGTGCGGGAGGAGACCAACATGCGTACCTTTGATAAAATGGCCCTGGAAGCTCAGCTCAAAGCCAACCTTGATGAAAAATAACCATAGCTTTGTTGTGGACTCCTTACTTCTGGTCATGTGCTTGGCTCTTGCCCTCATTATGGCCCCAGTCACTCAACAGCTTTATCCTTCTACCCATAAGCACCCGCAATGTTATTTTTTCTTCACATCTTTACCCATCAGCTGGTTTTGTGACATTTTTCATCATTTTTATTATCAACGCAAACAAAATCATTTTGTATCATGGATGTAATGAGACTACAAACTAACAGTAAAGCCTGTGAAACACATACAGTGGACTTCATGATAGATATGAGAGTCTTGAGCAGCAACAAACCCCCTCTCTCTCTTTTTCTCTTTGCCTTCTGCTCCATCTATCTCAGCTGCTGGACTGAAAGCTGTGCTGCAATGAAAAGAGTCATTGTTTACCAGGAAGCACAACTCCATGACAACTGCAGAGGCTTTTAAGGGAGCACTCATGTAAGAGAAAAATAAGCATACGAAAAAGAAAAAGCAGAACGCAAATGATTCTGGACCCTCAGAGCAAATGAGGGATCCTTTTGTACATGCACTGTGACACAGCATGGAAAATAGCCCTGGGCTGGACACTTAACCGCTGACAATGCAGCACCAGAGGGTCGTGTGGATGAGCCCCGTGCTGATGAAGCATCGGAGGACACCAGCTTCCGCAGCAGGGCCCGTTTTGCCTCTCCCTCAAGGGAACAAGAGGGAGGAGAAGCATTGTGCAGTGCATCAGTGTCAGGGTTCTTTTGGTCATGTCAGATAAACGTAAAAAAGTGAAGCACTCTGAGTACGCCCTCTTCCAGCCACCAATCTGCTCCCACAGCCACCTGGTGACCACGTCAAGGTCAACAGGTACGAGTTTTTATTGCTTTTTCATCTTGTGCAACGCCTTCTGTTTTGTTACATGTTGTTGCCCTTCAGCGCTTGCAATTAAAAAAAAACAAAAAAAACCACCCTTGATCACACTGACCCTGACTCGACAGCACAGAGGGAAGTAAAAATGCATGAGTCGACATGCAAGCCAACAGCAGGTTTTAAAGGCCTCTGGCTGCACTAATCCTACAATCTCAGATTAAAAAAAAGGAGGATATGCATAGTTTTTGCCCTCAGATGTAGCTGTTGCCATAGCGATAGAAATCAGGATGAAGTAGCAGGAGGTGAGCCAATAAGAAGGGAGAGTGTGTGGGAATTTAAGGGGGCTGTCTGTGGGAAGCTGGCTCTTTTGGCAGCTCATTATTTGTGGGGGGTTACAGGAAAACCACTCAGGTCAGTTTGTTATGTTAAAATCTGTGTGAGGCAGTGGGAAATTACTGCAGCATTCCTTCTCTTCACTTATTCAGGAGTCGACCTTCACCTGGAGAGTCAGCTGCTCTCCCCACACAGCAACTGCAGCCAGGAAGTAGACTGAACTGAGCATTTCAGGCAGTCACGTGTTGGAAACCTAAAGCCAGAATCAACATGGCCAGCAGAGGACTGACAGGCTTATGGCTGGCTGAGCCGCAGTGTTCCAAGCATATAATCATAGGGAGGTGATGTAAGGTCGAAGGATGAGACAGCATATCTGTAGGTGATTATGATGCGACTCAGAAGGTGAAATCAGCAGTCTAAAATATAGTTATTTTCAAATTCAGAGGGTGCAGCAAATCTAGCAATAATGAACATCATAAGTGCAGGTACGTCTAATTCCCAAAGGAAAATTAGGAGACTTCCAGACTTTTGATGGAACACAGAAAACCTGTTTTGACCTGCACGTGTGTCAACACCTGGTTTAAAGCGATGACGCATTAAAAACTCAAATTAGCAGTCTGTCTGTGCCAGTGCTGGTGTCAAAAACTTGCAGATAAGTGGAGGGAAGAGAATCAGTGCTTAAATGATTGGAATTTAGGAACTTATTAAAGAGAATATTCATCCATGTGTAGTGGTTTACACATTTGCCCAACAAGCCAAAGATCACCAGTTTGATCCCAGGAGGAGACACAAATCCCTTTGGGGTTGCATCAAGAAGGGCATTCAGTATAAAAAAAAAAATCTGTCAAATCAAACATGCAGAGTTCCCTGCTGTTGTGACCCCCTGTGGCTGAAAGTAGCTATTAAAGAGAATATTCATATTAAGGTTTGGTTCATTGCAAAAATTCAGTTTATTCCTGTAGCACATTTATCCATATCGATTGTGTTTATGTGCCATCGTATTTTAAAAACTCTGCCTGTTCTTGAATATAATGAAACTAGAGGGCACTTGACTTGGGCTGCGAGCACCAGAAAAAGGCATTTGAATAATGTCTCATTCCAGAATCACAAACCAGCTACTCAGAAATTTCCACAACCCTTGTTGTAAGCAGTTTCATGCAGGCACTATTTTGTGTTAGCCAAACTACATCCGCCAACCCTATCATTATCCAGATTCAAGTGTGCATCTAACAGTGAGCAGAGGCTCACGCTAATGAGAGGTTGAAAGAATGTAAGCATAACTGAATCCCCCCCTTAGCTGATGAACTAGCTGCACACATTTTTGGTTAGTTTATAGATGAACCTGCTCACAACAAGAGTATTATTTTTGACTTTCAGCACCACAAACTGAGTGTCATTTAGATTATTATAGTCAAGAAAAGGCAGATGTCTCTACAGTCAATATCTCCAAAGGTCAACCAAGAGTACATCTCCAGCCAGTAAAAATGACTTTAGCTGAATCTCTGTTACTTACTGTGAAACACTCTTTAATTTCACATTTTAAATTGAGCAACTTAAATCCTTCAAGAGGCTGTGCTTCACAGCCAGCTCAGCTTCAAGTGGCTCATTGCTTTTTGTGTTGCTGAAGCAACAGTGGAGCATATATATTCAAATATATAAAATTCACTCGTCATCTTTTCCTGTTATTTGTATGTCCTACAGATAATTAATTAGTCACTATCTGGTGTGCAAAAGGCAAAAATACAAGTTTTTAAACAGTAATACTTAGTGAGGCATTGAACTGTCTGAGGTGCAGGTATGCAGGTTACTAAGAAAGAATTTGGCTGCTCACTCCAAAAGGAATAAAATTGAACTACCATATGCAGCCAGATTTACTTGTCATGATATTATTATTATTATTATTATTATTATTATTATTATTATTATTTCACCATCAGTTAAATTAAAACTAAGTGCAATAACAAGAAAAAAGAAAAAAAAAAATCAACCAGTTGTAAATCATCATCAGTCAGTACCATCTGCTGCTGAGCTCCTTGTTGCTGAAGATGGTTCTTTATGTTTGTATCCTTGGACTCATGTAATGCTGCAAAGTGAATGCAGTGTGAACCTAAAGTGCCTAAAACTTGCACTGTACTGTTGTTTTATATTTCCTTCTTACACCTATGTTTAACACTAGCCTTTTAGGTGCTCCTCTAACTGTATTTCTGTATGTGGCAAAAAAAATGTAATCATTAAACTTCTGTTTGACTGAAGACCAAACTGTACTGCTGATACCCACATTCATCACCGTCTTATTTTATGTGCTGCAGGTCCTGGTGATGAACAAGAGCTGGTGATGTAACCCACAATCCTCCCGACAGAACTTTTCCTCCCACACTGAGCTTTATCGAAATGTAAAACAAAGCCTCTCCTGGTGGAAGTGCAATCTTATCAGATCTTATTTTATAGGTTTTTATTCAGTTTGTACCCGTTAACAGTGCCAACTATTGTGCTGCAGAGAAGAAGAACCTACCGCCTTTTACCTGCATCAATGAAACGACATGTACAAGGTTCAAACACAGCTTTATTAGCATCAAGGCATGTTGTTTAGTCCAATGTGTTTCTTCTCACCTTCCCCTGACATGTGGGCTTCATTTCTGTATCATTTCTGGTGTTGAGTTATTTAACATTTGTACATTATCATAAAATGCTTCCTTTGATTAATTACATTGAGTCGCGTTGTCAAGAAAAGATTTTCAGATGTAGCAATAATGAAATGGTCGTGGATGATATCGGACACATCAGTTCATCGTTTCCATCAATCCTCTAAAGTGACGGTCTGTGCATACAATCAAAAGTGGAAGAATAAAAAAACATTTTTCAAGTTGGATTTGCATCGTCTGTGCTATCTGCTTCATTTAGTATTGAGCTTTTTTAGGAATACAAACTGGTGAAAATACTAGCAGTTACACAGATACATTTACACACTATTAACTGGCTGTGTGATCTACAGTTTTAAATTACATGTGGCGTCTTATCAGACCCAAATGTTCACTGGTGGAGGAATTCCTCATATTAAGTACAAATACACAAGTATTAGCAGAAACGTAAGTGTAATTTATATTTTGCATCAAATTTCTTTTGTATTTTAACAACCTTTTTATACAGAAAGGTATTTTAATCCCAAGTGGTTCCCAACTTAGTGGCCAGGCCCCTCCAGAGGGTTGCAAAATCAATCGGTCAGGTCCTGAGAAAACTAATGGGGTGAGAAAGAAGAAGAAATAAGTTTCTGCTACATTTCCTTTTTAATTCTGAGCCTTAAACTCTGGGAAATGTGAGGAGAATCAGGTTCGGACATTGTCCCTCTTTTTTTTTTTTTTCTCTCACGTGCGGTTTAAAAAGGGTGTTACCTTACCATAGTGTGCAAGAAGCAGGACACAGGACAACAACTCACTCCCTGTGGATTAACCTGAGTATCACATGCAGCTGCTCTCAGATCAGTGCAAACTGCCACAGTCAGCAATCACCCAGACTTTGCACTAGGGAGCTGGCAGGTTAAAGACCATTTAATGTCTGTTGTGCATTAAACATTTTTGTTCTCACATCCGCTTCTTTTGGGAAGGTACTGAAGAAAGATTCAGGGCTGTAGTGCATGTGTGGAAATTACCTATTTTACCTACAACTCAAATTAAACAACAGGTTTTCTATAAGAGGCCACAAACCAAAGACACTGGGAACCACTGGTTAAAATTCTGGCGGTAAATTGTTTTAAAAACTCTTTTTTGTGTTTTTTTGTTAATTTTTAAGCATGAAAAGTAACTAGTTGATTACATAAATTAATTTTGAGTTTAGCTTTAAGATATTCATGTATGGCCAAATCAGATCTGAATGTTTCTTATGGTCATTTTCAGTCAAACAGTTCCAGAAACTGTTGAACATCAGGAACTGAAACTCAGCAGCTATTAGGATGTTTCCACTGCAAGAATTTGGAAACATGGCTGTTCATACATACTTTTTCTTATTAACTCATCACTGTCAGTCATGTAGCGGTCATTTTCACAACTATAAAGTGTAGACTGTTAGAAGAAACTAGTGTGCAGACCATGGACTACTATTGTTTAATTTCTGATGGCACTATACAGTGAATAAACTGATACAATCAACAATACCTAGTAAATAGTAATTTTGGACAAAAAAGAAAAATAATTTAAAATAGCATTATTACTAATAGTTACATGCAGGTTGTGCTAAAAATAAATAACAATAAACCCAAAAAGGAGTAGGTAAAAGGAGTTCCTAGTTTAGCTTCAAAGATTAGTTTCTTTTGGTCAACAAAAGCCATAATTTATATTAATGACAAAATCAAAAGTACTACTCTAAGATTACTTGCTATAGTTCTATACAACAAAACTCTCAGCTGCTGCCTTGGAGTCTCATTTTCCACTTATAGACACCTTAAACACCACAGTCGTGCAAGAGTAAATATCCGTCATCGCTCTAATTCACCCAGTCTTCACGGTTTTCCCAGCTGCATTGGAAACATGCAGGAATTTTGTTCCCATTTCAGCTCCTCTGGCCCTACTGACAGCAAAGTCCATCAGACCATGAGGGAACAAAGAAAAAGTGCTCTTACATACTGTATATTTACTCTGCTAAATTTTGACCGAGCCTAGTAAAGATGTGCTGTGGCTTTAGATAACACAGATTACAGTGAACATTCATTTACAATCTTTTTAAGATGGGTTTGGTAACAGCATCTCTGGGTGACTCTGTGAGACTGAGGTAAAGCTAAAGACTATTTCTCTTCTTTTACCTCGCTCTGTCTCCTCTCAGACATCTGTTATGTTTGTGGCATCCTTGCGAGCCATGATCTTGTACACGCTCTCTCTGAAGCTGCTGTCAGAGGTCAGGCGCCGGGCCGTCTCCCTCAGCTCCTCGATGCTGCTGCCGTCAGTGTTGGCTACAGCGAACGACTTGGAGTGTTTTACTGCAGAGAAATGTGCAGAATAATCAATGTAGTTAAAATCTCTTGATGCATTCTCAATAATCCAGGTAAGGAAATCCCAGAAAGCTGAATCTGTTCATCTGGATGTGGCGTTTTCAGTGGGAGAAACGTTTCGTCAACTTATCCAAGTGACTTCTTCAGTCTCAGCTGACTACAGGTTTCCCCAACCTTATAAACAGTACATTTGCATAATTATGCAAACATACTGTTTATAAGGTTTTACAATCAGTCAGCTGAGACTGAAGAAGTCACTTGGATAAGTTGACGAAACGTTTCTCCCACTAAAAACGCCACATCCAGATGAACAGATTCAGCTTTCTGGGAATCAATGTAGTGCTCCATTCAGGATAACATTTCAAATATTTATCATCTTAATTATTTGTTGAGAAATAACTTATTTTCACATGTTTCAGCTTCTCAAATGTGACAACATGTTGCTTTTCTTTGTTTTTATAAGTGTTAAGCAAAGATCTTGGGTTTTTGGACTGCCAATTGGACGAAAAAAAACACCTGCAGGATGTGAACTCGGGCTCTGAAAAAGATACTAACTGAACAATTACTCAGCCTCTAATATTTATCAGTGTGCAGCCATAAAGGCCAAAAATCATTTATATTCATTCAGTCCACATACAACTAGTATTACTACTGCTATTAAAGGTCCTATAACTGTAATACCACTGCTACATATTCAGCTGCAACTAGTCCAACTACTAATGCTTCTGATTATTCTTACTCCTACTTCTTGTCATGTACAGCACATTAGAACAACTTATACTACAACTGGAGTTGCTTTTGTTTTGCAAAAATCTTATATTACTGAAACAAAGTTTTGAATAAGTATATATAATACAAGCAGAAACCCAATAAAATGGTACTGGACATTTTAGAATGAAACTTAAACACTCCATGGAGTGAACCAAAAGCACTTGAAAGCAGACTGCAGAAGCATGTTTCTTGGATTTGTCATTATGCTATGATCATTAGTTCATGATAGTCAGACTTACACCAGTGGCGCTTTGAGGCTCGCCTTTGGATTCGGCAGCTCTTGATTCTGCGTGCAGCAGCTTTGTGAAGATACACTGCATTCTTCATTATGGCTGGGAGCTTCGCCTCGATCTCTGCTGCACAGATACACTCCTCAAAGAACCCTGGATACACACAATCAGATGCATTTGTTATAAAGAGGACGCTCTGCCTTCAAACATTTACATGTAACCACAGACAACCTGCAAAGGAAAATCACTGATTAAGAGTCACAGTCCTGACCGCGTGCCATAGTGGTAGCTTAGTGGTAGCTGAGACACTTACCAGAACCTTTATTCCTGCAATGACGGGTTAAAATACCTGCTGTGGAGTAGGTTTATAATGGGAATAATAGTGGTGATGTTTGTGCTACATTCAGGTTGTATAGGATGGATGGTAACGACAGCAGCTGCTGGACATCTTGTGCTGCTTTTTCTCACTGATTATTGAAGATTTTTTTGATTGAGTGGAGCTTGTTTTACTGCAGAGCTTGGCATGTGAGGGCTGAAAATAATGTTCTAGTTGAATATAGTACCATGTATGTGAAAAACATATTTTCATTAGTTCTAAAAGCAGCAAAATTTTTCAGACATCAGTTCCAGTCAATTCCTGTAGAGATGGAGGAAAATCTACTAAATCTTTATCTACTGGAATAGTTACTAAGAGATGACATCCATCATCCTGATTCCTATTTTGCTGCTGAAAATATAAGTCACACGTGTGAGAAGTGTCAGATAAGATCAGTTAAATGGCGATTACACGGCTCCCACTTGTTCTCCATGTGCATGATCCACTGCCATAGTCAGATTTAACCTCTTTGAATTTTTCAGTGCACTTAATGCATCACGTATTGACCAGATAATTACATCCAAACTGATGGCACCAGCGAATGCACTCACTCCTTAGCTGCGTGACGTCCCCCTTCATCTTCTCATCTCTCTCTTTGGTTCGTTCCACTGAGTTCAGGCCTTTCTCCAAATTCTGCAGAGCTTCTTCAGCCTCCTTCAGCCTCTTCTCCAGCTCCATCCGAGACTCTATCTCCGCCTGGACAGAAGGGGAACAGAAAGCCAAGTTTATTTAAGACCTATAGATCAAAATACTGTAAAGA
>VUQS01013293.1:0-16019 GCA_015108495.1 Heterochromis multidens
TTGTCACTGAGCAGTGACAAGATCTTCTCATGATAGTCTGTCTGGTTTAGCAAAACCGTGCACCTACCCTTGTCTGCCGGAAGGATGATGATGTTGTTGTCCATTCTAAGCGACGTGAGTGCCTTCCTGTCCTCCATGCTGATGTTGGATGCTGGGGGTTTAGCATTGCTGAGACAGGCCGAAACTTTCGTCCGCAGTTGCTCTGCTTCCACATCTGCAATGTTGTTGTTTCGGATTGCAGATTTTGTGGCTGTGATCAGTTCCACTAGCGGGATTTGTCTTGGTGTCACAGCAAAATTCAACCCTTTTGCAAGGGTTGCAAGGGTCACCTTCTGGTAAGTTACCAGGAGGTGATGAAACGTTTCTCCCACTAAAAACGCTATGTCCAGATGAACAGATTCAGCTTTTTGGGAGAGGCCAAGGCTGTATTTTTTAATGTCTCGTGTTTAGATATTGCAGCAAAAGTGATTTGGACTGACTTTATAAGAAGAAAAAACATGGTGAGGTATTGAGAGAAAGAAAACTAAACTTGCTTTCTTGTGCTTGATACCACTCTAGTGTGAGTATGATGGGGTGTAATGATGCACACATTTTAAGGTTCAGTATATAACTCAATTTTGGATTCATGTTTTCCAAGTTCAGCAGAAAAAACAATATATTTTTTGACATTTTTAGAAATGTTTTGGTCATAATTCTTACTGTAACAGTAAAGGTACTCAGATGTTGTGTAGCATCATACTGCTAGCTGATAATTCTCAATTATAAAATAAATTTAATAAAAATGTCCAATGAGACAAGAGCAACATTTTCATCACTGGGTTGTATTCACCATTGATGAAACTAGTGCAGTGCAGTTTGAGGTTTAGATGTCCACAAACACTGCTCCTTACATTTCTGATCAATTTCACACAGTGTCTACCAGCTTTCAAGGCTGAACAAACTCTCACTTATGACCATTGACCTGAAACTGTCTGGGAGGTGGATTTTAATGATTTGATCAATGAATTTTCTCCAAAGAACACCAGAAGAAAGTCTGTTATGATTAGCTTAGCGTTAAGATAGTGGATTATTTTTTACTAAACAACATGTTTTTTTGCACAATAGGTACACAAACTCTCAATTGCCCCATGGGGATAAATAAAATAATCTGATTTACATTTACATTTGTGATTTTGCGGGTAGTTATAATTTTTTAAATATTGCCTCCAGTGTCTGTGGCAAGTTTCATCCTGGATGTTCCTGTAGCTTAATTAAAAAGGTAACCCACTGTTATTTTTAGAAGTGTGGCAAAATGAAGAGGCTGTCTAGTGCTATCAGTGAAATTGATGCAACATGGCTGTGCTTTATTCCTGCTTCATCAGATGTGGTAGCTGAGATGTGGAATTTGAGAACTTTTTTTTGTTTGTTTTAAGTATGTAAAATTACACACTGGTCTGCTGATGGGAACTAATTCTCCATCCATCCTCTTCCGCTTATCCAATTCAGGGTCGCAGGGGTGCTGGAGCCTATCCCAGCTGCCATAGGGCGAGAGGCAGGGTACACCCTGGACAGATCGCCAGTCTGTCACAGGGCTAACACAGAGAGACAGACAACCATTCATGCTCACATTCACACCTATGGGCAATTTAGAATCACCAATTAACCTAACCCCTCTAACTGCATGTCTTTGGACTGTGGGAGGAAGCCGGAGTACCCACGCACACACGGGGAGAACATGCAAACTCCACACAGAAAGGCCCCAGCCAGATGGTGGAGTTGAACCCAGGACCTTCTTGCTGTGAGGCAACAGTGCTAACCACCAAGCCACCATGCTGCCCGGGAACTAATTCTATTTCCCAAATTTCCCCAAGTGTATTTTATTCAGTCAGAGATTTTTAATTTTGATCTTACAGTTGTGAAGCAATTGGTCAGTGAATTTGGGGATGCCAAATAGCCTGGGACTTCAAAGGTTAAAGATAATTGCACCTTTGGCCTTTGGACAACTGTTCCTCAACTGTCTTAATAGTTCTGTTGGCTTATTTGATCCTACTTAACCCACTGACCCTTCCAAAATGCAAATGTATGCTGTGTAGGTGGAAAAGTATTGTGATATTGACAGAACACTTTTAAATTTTTGACTGAAGTTTTATCTGAATTTTTATTTTTTAAATCATACTGATTTTAAGGTTATGTGCATAAAACACTATCAACGTGCAAAACACCAGAGGATTAAATGTAAATGAGAGGTCAATGAGTCTTTAAAGCTAGTGGGCTAGAATTGTGCCATCTGCAAATTTCAGCACAATCTACCCATTTGATTATGAGACATCTTGCATACAAATGGAAGTTTCAGGCTGAATGTGCCAGAATAAAGGTCAGGGATAATATGAAAATTCATATCTAAATTTAATTCAAAAGTATGTGTAAAATGTAAATAAGAACAATATCCAATAATTTGCAAATTTCAAAAACCCATATTTTAGTGACAGCAGAACATAGAGGTCATTTTGAATTTGATGGCCGCAATGTGTTTCAAAAAAGCTGGGACAGTTCCATGTTTCCCACTATGTAGCATCCCCTCTTCTTTAAACAACAGTCTGTAAACATCTGGGACCTGAGGAGAGCAGCTGCTGGACTCCTGGGAGAGGAATGTTGTCCCATTCCAGGGTGTTCTTATATTTTTTGTTTCATGATGCTCATGATGCATGGTGAAAGGTCTGGACTGCAGGCAGGCCAGTTCAGCACCTGGACTCTTCTACTAGGAACCCAAGCTGTTTTAATAGCTGTGGTATGCGGTTTAGCATTGTCTTGCTGAAAAATGCAAGGCCTTCTTGTTGTAGGGTCTTTACCTTACAATATAAAGCGCCTTGATGTGACTGTTGTTGTGATTTGGTGCTATATATACTGTAAATACAATTGAATTGAACTGAATTGAATTGAACTGAAAAAGACGCTGTCTGGATGGGAGCATATGTTGCTCTAAAACCTGTATATACCTTTCAGCAGATGATGGTGCCTTTCCAGATGTGCAAGTTGCCAGTTCCATAGGGACATGATAGACCTTTAACCTGCATTTGCATATGTTTTCCACTTAACCTAATTAGTTGCAAAATGTTCCTCCAGCTGTTTCTTTGAAGTACCACTTTCTTTTCCAGCTTTTTGTTATCCCTGATGTTTTTATTTATATTTTCTATATATTATTTTCTATATTTTTGTTTATATTGCTGTTTACATGCTGTTCATATTTTATTTGACTTTTTCTTAAAATGGTACATTTTCTCAGTTTAAACATTTGATATGTTTTCTATATTCTGACTTTTTTTCATTTCCCACATGCTGAACCTACAGCATGTGGGAAATGAAAAAAAGTTCATAGCAGAGAATGAAAATGGAAAAATTAATTTTTTCATAATAATAAATTTTGAGTAGGAGGCTAATGGTGGAGCTGATGGAAAGGTCATAAAACAAGAATAACGTTTTTTGGGAAGAATAACGATCTACAAACATCCACACCAAACTTCTTGGGAATTCTGCCTTTAAAAAGATATCTGCACCATTTCATCCTTCCATTCCATTTAAAGAGCAGTATAAATTCAAGAGCACATAACTAAAACAAAAAAGCAGATCATCTCATCGTAACCTGTGTTTTTCATTTCATCATTCATTGTGATACATTAGGTGTAGAACGCTGCACGTGATGTGTAAAGTGGTGGAGCAGAAAGAACAGTCAGCAGGTCATAAAACCAGTAGGAATGATCTACTAAAGACTATGAACATCACACCAAGCTTCATTTCAAGCTGTAATTTCACTTGTAATAAGATATTTTGCTGCACTTAGGCCATAGATATACTTCACCCAGATGATACATTTGGGCATTTGAGACCACTGAGATATTCAGGATGCTCTGATGCTTGCATAGAGGGTTTTACTATGGATCTGACCCACTGTTAAATAAAATGCTAGACTCTCAATGCTCCAATAGAAGAAATGTTAAAACCAAGTCTCGCACAACTCTGATTATGTTCTTGAACATCAACGGCTAAGAGCTCCAATGTGACGTGGTGCATTTTTTTCATTTTGGTTCCACAGGTGAAAGCAGTGAGTAGTAGCCCAAAACTAAAGCAGAATATTAATAAAAATGTATTGCCCACAAATATAAAACACCACAGCTTGTTAAAGTACTTTAAAAATGATGAAGGCCAAATTACTAAAACAAGTATACGATAAAAACACAGCTAAAAAGGTTAATACTTCAAGGGCAACTGAAGAACTTAAGACTGTTAAGCACATGATATGGGTAATTTCAGGTGTTTATAGTCCAATCTAAAACCTAAGTCAAAAAGGTTCTTTCAGCATGATCCATTCCTGATCTCTTGCTTTGGTGACAACAAAACAGCTGACCCACAGCCAGCAGTCCATCTCCTTCAGTATAGCAGCTCCTTCCTGAGACTGCTTCCCACGCCACTCCACTCCATTCTGGCGCCGGTGGCTTTGGTGAAGACAAAGACTAGACTGTATTTTTTCTTTGAGACTCATTGCCATCACCTCTATGGCTGATCCAGCTGCTACTAATCACTTAATTTATTCCTCTTGAACTCCTGCTAACCTGACACTAGTATATCTGCATGGTACAGAACTTCAGTTACTCACAAGATAGGGCAGGGCTCCAGTCTTTGCCCAGTAACTGTAGAATTCATCTATAGATACTTGTGCCAGGTTGCTCTCTTCTTGACCTGCATCCAACATGCTTGACAGATGAGGTAGCAACAGGGCAGCAGAACTGGGCTGATGTTTCCTCCTCCTTCCTCCTCTCTGGCATTTTTGCAGATGGTACAAATACTCAGTTCCACCTGTAGCTCCACTTCCTGGCTGCTGATCAGTTTCCCAGTGTCCTGTCTGATCAGCTTACTTGTCCAGTCATATTATGTCATGGGTGTACACTGACAAAAAAAACAAGAAATGCACACAACAAAACTACACAATCTAAAAACAGCTCATGGCAAGGCAATCTAATTAAAACAGAAAATATCCAAAATACAGTCAAAGCCAAATAATGAAAAATAACCATCAAGTTATAAATAAACATGTAAAAATCGGTGAGATGATGTTATATAGTGTTTCAACCGTGTATATGTGTGACAATAAATAATTCAATTCAATTCTATTTGATTTATATAGCACTAAATCTCAACAACAGTCGCCTCAAGGTGTTTTATATTGTAAGGTAAAGACCCTACAATAATACAGAGAAACCACAACAATCAGATGACCCCTATGAGCAAGCACATGGCGATAGTAATGCTTCTCTTTAGGGGACTTAAAGTTCAGCAACTGTCCTGACACTAATTTAAGCTGAAGCTGTCAGGTAAAGATGCACATTTTAACACAATAATGTATCAGAAAGATGTTAAATTAAATTAAGTTACGTTGTCTGAGTGTTAAATGGGTTTCCTGGCACTAATGTGAAATACAGTTACAGTTAATTTATGTACATACCTAAAATTCAAACCTGCTCAGTGTTGTTTACATGGACTTGGTTTGTGTGTAGATTCCAAAAAGACTAAATACAGCTCTCATTTCCAGCCTTGCCAAGTCTGAAGGACACTAAACTGTT
Source organism: Heterochromis multidens (assembly GCA_015108495.1). Classification (NCBI taxonomy): domain Eukaryota; kingdom Metazoa; phylum Chordata; class Actinopteri; order Cichliformes; family Cichlidae; genus Heterochromis; species Heterochromis multidens. The sequence goes on from VUQS01013293.1 coordinate 5,595, forward strand.
TTAAATGCTGGGAGTAATTAGTTTTTACGTTTTACACAGTTTTTACAACACAACATCCATGAAATTATAATATTAATTTTAAATATATTATAAACCAGTTAGTTACTACTAACATAAGAAACATTTTGGGTTGAAAACCCACATTTTAAGCCTGACTAAATATCCTATACCATAAATACAGTTCAAGCAATTGCAACAAACCAAGCCATTTGAAAATCTAGTGAGTTCTGTAAGTGCGCATAGACCTCTAGATATACATGCAGCATGAGGCCCGGCTCCCACTGAACAACATGTACAGCGACAATCAACGTGGCACATAAACATATATATCGCACTTATATACACACTTAGAAGAATGGAGTAAGGGACATGTCAGTGGTTTAAGAGTTTTATGGGATGGTTTTGGCCAACCCATTTCAGCAGTACTTTCGTCTCAGGAGCAATTTCCTCAGAGACATTTGGATTCTGATAATGGCTAAAAGCACAAACCATGTTCAAAGTGAGGAGGGCTGAATCTACTGTATATGGAACATCAAAAATAGTGCATTCATGCACTTTACTGCGCAGTGCGAATTTAAGAACATGTTAGTGAAACAATATCAATAAAAGAAAAAAAACAGAGGAACTTCAATTTGTGTTTTCGTCATGATGAAAAAGCTCATGGTGGCGCTGGAATAAAGGTCACTGGGTGACAAAACCAATAGGAAATTTTACTTCGGTTACACATCTTTTTCCAGTTAGATGAATGGGAACAAAGGATTTCAGCAGTTTAGGAGTCTTAATGGGATGATTTTCTCCAGTAAATTCAAGTAGAGAAGGGCAGAATCTTGGTGAGACATGAATATTCAAGAAATGTACTACCCAGTGTGTGTTGAAAAACACACAACTAACACAATAAAAAAGCAAAGAACATTTTACAATAATCTCTGTAATCATGCGTAGGAGGCTAATGTTGGAAAGTGAAAGGTCAGCAATACGAATGATCCTCTGAGGACCATGATCATCCACACCAAACGCGCACAACAATTTGACTTGTATTGAGATATCTTGCTGTACTTGGATGAATGGATTAAGAGAGACTTCAATGGTTATAAGAGTTTTATGGGATGATTTTGGCTAATCCATTCAAGCAGCCCTTTCATCTGAGGAGCAGTTTCATCTGCGAGACCTTTTTGGTAATTAATTCAACTGCCTGCTAAGCTCCTGTGAGACACGTTTTGTTCAGAGCACGAGTGAAAATCAAGCTTAATTGACCTTTAAACTGATATTTAATCTTTTCCAGAGTGCAGCCTATGCGTTGGAGGAGCTCTAACCCTGTTGCTGGCTGTCAGTTTGAGTCGCCATAAATAACCAACACAGACTATAAAACTGGCATCCACTCTCAATCACATGCTGTAGACAGTTGTTGGTGCCTCTTTCTTCACAGCCAGCTGCATAAAAGCCAATCTCAGTGAGGGTCTCCTGCTATTTGGGTGGAACAAATCTCATTGCCAATGTGTTTCATGATGAGCTGTAATTTAGTTTCTGTTCACAGTTACATATTTTGGTGTGGTCTGATGCTGCCTGATGAATTCTTTGTACTTTAAAGTCATCGAAGACTTCAAGCATTTACAGGCAAACTATCAAATGGGGCTCAAAAAGAGAAAAAGAATCTTTCTAGTTGGCAACCAAATCACAACATTCATTCTTGCAGTGAGGCTCAAGGCATCAAGGACAAGCACCAATTTCCCAGGGAGTGAAGGAATACACCAGGTTGCCTTTTTATATGCAATTCCAGATGCCTCATTAGGACTTGATGTCTTTCATCATTATTCTTTCATGTAATTCTGTAGCACACAGCATCTGCACTCTTCTCACACTGTTTGTTATTTATGTAAATCATTTAATCAAAAAGCAAATAAACAACCTTTGAAAAAAATATTGAAACTGAGAAATCACAAGGTGAAAAGACATCATTGGCCCAATCCTAAAGAGTTTATAACTTACACAATCGAGAAGAGGAAACTCCAGCTGTCTTTGCCCATTTACAGACTCAAGCAGGTGTCAGCCACACATTTCCATTCTGACAGAAAATATTTGCAGGCTTCTAGAACAACATAACAAACTAAAACATTGGAATCGAACTTCAGAATGATTCCAGTGGAAATAACCTTATTCAGACCTTGAGTTCTCACAGACACATTGATGTAGAAGAAATCCCAGTCGCTTGATTCTTGCGTCTTCTGGTTTTTCAAAGGGATCAGAGGCATTAATAGCTGACATTTACTGGAGTTACCTAAAGCCTTGAGATATTTTGAAGGAAAGAAACAAATAACATTTAAAGTTCTTAAACAAGCCAGACCTGAAAAGCATATAATTATATCTGGCTGCACTGAGGAGTAAACAGTACATGATTCTGCAGATTTAGCTGCTTTGTATGATTGCTCTACTACTATTTTGCTCAGAATGGAAATCTTTTCACTAAAAGGTCCCAAACTTTGATGTAAATGTAAATAATCTTAGGTACTCAAGAACAGGAACACTGCTGCACAGCTGGTTTTGTATTGCTTTCACTTTCATTTTCAGCCTGTGCATCAGGACAGTTATAATGTTGACCACATTACATTCCATTATCAGGGAAATGACTGACCCTATTTAAGGTCTGTCCATCAAGTCCATCATAAATTAAGTCTTGACACTAGAAAGCCATCTTGGTAACACCATAGACATTATTTAAGGAGAAGACATAGCATTCAATCAACCCTGAAGAAAAATCTCTGTGAGAGATCCCCAACGCCCAGGATAACAGATGTCCCACCCCTGCCTGGAAAACACAATACTGTTTACACTGACTGATGTCCACACTAGAGGTTCACAACAGTGTCAGCTGTGTGGTGGCAGGCATATCTCTTAACTTCTTGTCATACTTAAGATGTACATAAGGGTGTTTTAAAAATAAATAAATAAAATCTCGGCTTTTAGATAAAGATAATCATAAATTGTACATATACACTGGGTCTGGGTACGTAGGAAGTCTTGTGCAGAGCTTAGAGTCAGAGCCAAATAAATACAAATATATATATATGTGTGCGTGTGTGTACAAATATAAAACAAAGTGCACACTAAGGTAAAATAAGGAGACAATATTTCAAGTAAAATCAATTATAAAACAGTAATTCCAGTATTGCACTTAAATGACTAAAGTATAAAAAAACTTTTGCGCACTTTACTGAAATATATATTGCACTTCTGGATAAGTAGACTTTCTTGGCTTACTGTATCTGCTTACTGCATCCCTAATGTTCCAGCACTCTGGACTGAGAATAAAGCTGCACATGCACCCAGGCATATGTTGATCCCAGTGAAGGAAAAAAGTCCCTTTAACAGGTAGAGACCTCTGACAGAACCAGGCTTAGGGTGTGGCAGCCATCTGCTACGACCGGATGTGGTGTGAGACGAAAGAGAAGACAAAAAAGGATATCAGTCATAATGGTACTATAGTCACTAAAGTTACTGCTGAGATCTAGGATTATTATTAAAAACTGTTCCAATGGGGCAATAAACAGGCTGATAAGACCTAAGACAACAACTGAAGTAAATGAAGGTGAAGAGTAAAATCATCATTGTTAAACACAGCAGTTTACAGATTAACTCTTAAAAAAAAGCATCAATGTTAAATTATTTCATAAACACAGCTTTTAAAACCACTGAACTGAATGTCTCCCATGTATTGCTATGCAGAGTCTGCACTGGTGGGCGTAACCTTATTTCAAGGTTTTTCCTCACTGCAGAGGTGCATACTCCCAAAGAAGCTTGACTCTGGGCTTACTTGATTGTTGTTGCTGCCTTTAAACTCAGAGTTTAAGGGGGAATAAATAAACGTCAAGGAAAATCTTGCAGTGTTTATTCTGAGCGACCCAGGTGAATGGGATTACAGTGTATTTCACTGTATTGAAATTAACTGCTGCTGCACTGTCTTCAGTTTGTTGACAACACAAAAAAGACCTACAGCCGATCTTTTTTCATCACAGCAAAATAAAGGATTTAAAGTAAAATGCTAATGAATCTGCAACTAAACACAAGGCGCAAAGGCTGAAACTCAAGTGGCGGTGTGGAAAGCTAAAAGATCTGCATACACAGTGACACAATAACTTCAGACAGTCTCCATATGGGGCGTTGGAACCAGTAAAATTGGAAATGAAAGCACAGATGCTGTCGCAATACATCGGGGATCACGATTCAACAAAGAGTCTTAGAACTGTCAGAATGTGGCAACGAGACTGTGACTGGTGTTGCTTAGGAGAGGCACCTTCTGACAGCTTCACTTAGTGCATCATCCTCGTTTTTATGGCAGCCAAATTCATCATATTTCATACGTCAGTCAAATATGAAAAGATGTGGCTGGCTAAAGCAACTCTGTGAAGTGTTTATCACTTTCAGATAGATAATCTTCTTTATGGAGTACTTTATGATTAAAGACTTTAATAAGTTTCAATCCATTTAGCCCTCTTAAAAGTAATCAAACTTAGCAAATGCCTCAGTATCCCTTATACTTATCTTTTAATGGGTTATTTTAATGGGAAGTGCTAATCCAAATATCTAAATTATTATCGAGATGCAGCGATCATATTGATGTGGGACTGCATCTGATGTATCTGCCTCATCTATCTCTGCAGCCATGCTGAACCTCTAATTGGCCTCCGTGACCTTCTATTCATAGCACAGGATCCTGCTCTGAAGCTTCGCCAAATAGATGAAACTAATTATTTGAAACAAGACGTGTTGTTTTATGACATTTTAATCCCACTGGTATTTATTATCATTTACTTACTCTGTTCTAAACTTAGTCTCACATTTATGCAGTAACTGTGACTTCACACTGCAGTGGTTTAACATTTGTGGATATATCTTGTCTAACTGGGTTTCCTCTATTGGGATCAGTATTATTGACTGGAAAAAATAAATAAATAAAAAGGGAACACACATAGCAATTGCTGTCCAAAAGGTAATGTTAGGATTATTTAAAGCTGTACTTATCAAGATTTTTAAATGAATTAAGTATTGTATTTCCATCCATCCATCCATCCAGTTCAGGGTCACAGGGGGGCCTGTCCCAGATGTGTCGACCATAATAACTTCACCAATCTATGATGTTTCCCCACCTTTGTGTATTATGTAAGCATCTTGTATATTGTGTGTATAAAACATAAATGTCTTATATAAAAGCTGAAAACATTTTTTTCTACTCGCCACAAAAAGAAAAGAGTTAATTCCCACTGACTGCCATGTTAACTATACAGCATTAAAAAGCTGGAGGTTTTAGCCTCTGTGGTTAGTTTTCCCCTCCATAACACCTGTTCAAGGCAGAATTTTTTGTTACTTATCCACGTAGATACTGGAATTAGTAACATTTGAACAACAGGTGTCCTGACACATAAAAGGTGGAGCTGATAGCTGCCAGGCCTCACCTTCAAAACTGGAGTCAGGTAGCTGGACTGCCCCACTGTGTTTGTGCTATTGATGCCTTTGGGAACATTTTAATGGAATTCTATGACAAATATAATGGCTTGTTGTGTGGTACGGGACATCTACAAAGTTTGTGTGTGTGTGCATGTCTGTGTGCTGCATCAGTGCAGTTTATGGATGCAGCTTGCTAAACAAGCGTTCTAGCATTAGCTAATAATTTAGCACTCCACTCTTTCATCCAAACATGGCCACACAGATAATGAATGTGATAACGAATGCTTTTGTAAAGCCCTTTGTGCTCCCTACTGCAGACCCAAAAGCTATTGATTGATCTTTAAACATGTTTGATTTTTACCTCTGGAAATGGGGCTCTCGATATTTTAGAAAATAGTAGGAAAAATAAATTGTTGATGCTTTTCTGTGACTATCTTTAACTCTTACTCACTGCTATCCATTTCTTTGTAGGTACAGAAACTTTTGTGATAAACACTGGGAATTAAATTGTGGGTGGAATGCAGTTTTCTGTGTTTACTTTGCCATTTCTTTGTGACCGTCAAGAACAAGCAATCTAGAATATGTTTGTGGGAATATTAATCTGCCATGTTTGCGTTATCATTGATGTTTCAAAACTGGGCTTAAGTGGCAATCACAATGACAGACATCCTTTGGCGCAGTTTTGCCCAGAACTAAACAATAATAAATATTCTGGCTTTGAATTAATGACAAATAGCTCTGAGCTTGCCGTTCTGACTGATCAAAAATGCCGGCCTCTCTAACAGCTCTGACATGAGGTAGATGATGCATATTTATGATTTCCATCTGTGAGTATAAAATCATAAATAATGAAACATCTTTTTTTCAAAGAGGGAGTTTATGCATCCATGTTTCCTGCAGATCTCAATAGTTTTTTGGAAGCAGCACTGGGATACAGAGATCATTCCTGTTGTCTTTTCCAAGTGTTATGAATAAGGATTACATAATTGCGTGAATAAATAAGAGAGAAAATTAAAATTTGTTCAGCAGAGGATCATTGCTCATATGTTATTCATATGGTAACTGATGCAGAGAGAGGGAAAGTTTCCTCTCTGTGAAGCCTGGTGTACTTAATTCAGTATGAAGTCTGTTTTTTTTTTAATGACAGCATTACAAAGGTCAGTGTCGCTGCCTCGGTGGCTAAGTGCTGGCAAATCTCCTGAATGAGTAAAGAGACTTTGATCTCACTGAGTGCTTCTGTTTGTGTAATGCACTTTGCCCTCTAAATGTGATTTGGTGGTACATTTAATAAATAGATTATTATTATTACTACTACAATAACTGAATATGCATAATCCCAGGCTAATGGCCCTCAAGGCATTCATGCATAATATGACATTCCTTATACTTTTGGTCGGGGCTTTAAGAAACAGAAATGTTGTGCCTACCCTATAACTTTGTTCATTATGTTACAGATCCAGAAAGAAGATGAGTTTATGTTCTTCTAACTGAGCAGCTCCAACAGGCCATGTCCATCAACTTCAAGCAAATTTAGATATTGGAGCCACTGACATGTTTAATAATTTCTGCATTATCTTAAAGCAATTCAACAGGAACATTTGGCAAGATTGACTGGATCTGCTGTTTATAGCTAACCAAACAGTGTTGCTTCTACATGTGAAATGTATTAGGTTTTGTAAAGATAAAATGATTGAATGATATTTTGTCCTGCAGCTGTGAGAGCTGGTTAAACATGCACAGTAATTAGATTGAAAGTAATTAAAAATTAGTTCAACTCTGATTACCCCATGATAAAAAAAAGAGAGAAAGAAATTGCAGAAAAACATGATCCAGTCATATGTGCTTATACAGAAGATTAGGTAAATTGACAAGTATTGTAATTTCATTACAAGGCTTTTAATTTGAAAGTGCTGAGGGATGCTACCCTTACGTTCATCATTTAGCTAAACAGCATCCTCAGTTACATTTCAGGGTAAAGGGAAAATTCTACAAGTAATTCAAGATATTTCTGTATCTTCATCCATCCATGCATCTGTTCTTCACTCGTCCAATCCGACTCAAACTTGGTGAGTGTATTCTCACACATTTTTCTGATTAAAAGTTGATCTCTGCTTCCCCTAAAGTACCCGCTGCATGCACCACTCTGTATGCACACAGGCATCACTTTGTTTGTATCTTTGTGAGGACATTCTTTTACACTAATGTTTTACCAAGCCTCATACCCCCTGTTCAACCATCATAACCAAGTGACAAAACCAACCCTGTGAAGCGATGTAGAAAAAAAATATGTACCCTTTCTGGATCTGTAACATAATGAACAAAGCAGAATTGATTTTTTTAATAATTATTCCTTTTTTTTTTAATGAATTTATTTATTTTAGTTTGAAAATTCAAAATTGATCTTCCAAGGATAGCTGAAAGAGACCAGGGTTCAAATGGAACCGTTTGTTAAATGCAGACTCTTGGGCAGGCAGGAATCAAATGAAAGCAATCGTTTATTGAAGGTGAAATAAAATCCATATTAACACACAAGAACTAGGAAGCTAGGAAACAGGACTGATTACACAGGAAACAGGATGATATGACAAGCAACTAAGACAAACGGAATAAATTCACAAGAGATGATGAAGGCAAAGGTGAGACACCTGGGAATTATACACAGCTGAACTAAATCTGATAGCGAGACATAGGAAGTAAAAACAAGGCACAAGGACATATGACTAAGAAAAAACCACAGGAAGAACTACAAAGGGGAATATCACTGACAGAGACTTAACTATACATGGGGAGCACCGGGGAGGCAGGGTAAACTGAAAGAAGGAATACAATAAACACAATAGTAACTGGAACAGAAGCACCAAGCTGAAAACACAAAAAGCAATCTAAGAATCAAAACCAAACATTTCTGTGAAATATCATGAACAAATGTAATCTGGGAGAAAATATGACTCTTGAAAGGTTCAGTTGTATGAACAGTTAAATTTTCACCACACAGGGCTTGACATGCCATCAGCAGTTTCCCTTAATGGTTCCTCACGTTTAGTTGGTGTAAATCTTGATAGTGACAGTTTTTGAATTTATGATCTTCTGGTGCCGGAATAAATGCTTTAAATCTGGAAGTCTGTGCATCGACTTCAGATGAATCAGCAAAGAGTCAACACTAACATATTATTGCATTGATGGAGGCCTAAGGCATTTCAAGGAAGACTTGATGCATAAAAACTACCACCAAGCTGAGTGAATCAAGAACATGAAAACCTGTTTTTTGCGCAGTCATTCTTAGTTTTATGTATTTTTTCTTGTTGTTAACCACCTAAAATCTTTGACCATCATATCACAGAAATTTCTTCATGTTCAAAGTAAAATACAGTGTATACGAACTGTCTGGAGTGAGTTTGATGCCTGCATGATGGTAAGAATCTAAACAGCTAAAGTGACTACAACTTAGAATTTTGTGTGTGCTGGCGCTGTGTTCTTCCTTGATGCTTTTTTTTAATATGGCCTCGCACATATATCTGATGTGTGTATAATTATATTCCTTCAGCTGAAAATCTGACAGCCAGGTCAGCTTTCTGCAGGAGTTAGCTCATAGTGAACAGGTGTGAAAAGTTGGAAATAAAGCTCTAACTTTTAGGTCCTGAACTAACATGTTAGTATTTAAATAAGTACTTCCCCTCAATTTAACAGCTTTTATTTTGGGCTACCTTTAAAAAGCACATATACTTTGGACTTTTGATCTTGCTGATGATACATCATCCACATTTACTGCAGTAGCCTGAAGTGGTGTGCAGGGTGTGGTGTTAGGGAAAAGCTCCTTTAAGAGGATCCAAAGGAACTGTGTGTCTCGAGCTCAGTGTGGGAGACAGATGGGACCCAGATGGCTCCCAAAGACAGGTTTATTAAAGCAGCTCCTTGCTGCTCTTTATCAAAGGTTTTGAAGTTGACCAGACTTGCATTTCCCAGAAGTATTTTCTCATTTAAAAACAAAAGATACTGTCTGAATATGTTTTAGAATATGAAATGTTTCCCTTTTGTGGCTGTAGTTGTCACTGTGAAAAACAGCTTTCAAAGTCAGATGCCCCTGGGTATTTTCAGTCCTCTGACCTGTCCCATTTTGGCTTGAGGCGATGAAGGCAAGGCATTTAACAAGTGTTAAGCTAACCTTTATTTGCTTATGTTTTGCTTAGAAAAAGAAAAGAAAAAAGACTTTACACTTGAAGCCTTGAGGTTGGTTTCATAAATATATGTTTTTTGAACTTTCTGTCCAGCCTGGTCTCAAAGAACTATATATGAAATGACCATGTTACGTCCACTGACCTTCTGGCCTCTTCCTGGAAGAGAGCTGCTCTCTCCCTCCCTCTCTATCCCAGGTTTATGCCTTTTGTGTGGACTACTAAGTGTCAACATGCCTTTGACAGTGCCAAGTCTCTTCTCTGCAGCGCCCCTGTACTAGCAGCCCCTGATTTCACCAAGCCCTTCACGTTGGAGGTGGATGCAAGTGCCACTGGAGCCGGAGCAGTCCTGCTACAAGATGGAGTGGATGGCACCAGCCACCCTGTGTCTTATTTTTCACCTAAGTTTAGACACTATCAGCTTAACTATTCCACCATTGAGAAGGAAACCTTGGCTATGCTCCTTGCCCTGCAACATTTTGAAGTTTATCTAGGTTCCAGTACAGACCCAATGGTAGTGTATACTGATCATAACCCCCTGGTGTTCCTGAATCCATGTATAATCATGATCAGAGGCTGATGCGCTGGGCCCTGTTAGCTCAAGTGTACAAGCTGGACATCAGACACAAAAAGGGTATGGATAACATAATGGCGGATGCATTGTCCCAGGTATAACATGAGCAATTTGGTTGGACTAAATGTATGCATATCTCTGGGATCTTGAGGGACCTGTTTGATCTGCCATTTTATTATTATTATTATTATTTTTTTTTTTAGAAGTAAACATCTGATTTATGTATTACTTTACACTTGT